>JBBPRO010000776.1:0-13036 GCA_038093055.1 Boletus mariae
ATTGCCATCGAGATGGGTCGGCTCGTGTTTGATAACCTCAAGAAAGTCACCCTATACCTCATGCCGGTCAGTAACTCGCTGTGTGTACATTTGGGGGGATTGACGTGAGTTCCAGGCGGGAAGCTACGCAGAATTTATGGCTGTCTTGTCGAATGTTCTATTTGGCATGCAACTACCCATGACTACGTATCAGCAAGTCTGTTTCTGTATCACGAATGATGTCGTCATGTCAATATCCCTCATGTACGAGAAAGCGGAAGCTGGTGAGTACGAGATGTGTTCCTTGGATGTTTTCTGATTGTATTATCAGACCTCATGACTCGTAAGCCACGAAATGTGCGCACGGATCGTTTGACGGACTGGCGTCTATTCGTGCAAGTCTACTTGGTGAATGACCAATATTAGTGGTCTGGACACGTCACTGATCATTCTGCCAGTTCATCGGGCTCATGCTCTGGCCCTGCGCAATGGGCATGTGGTTCTTCTACATGCAGCGCCAGGGCCTCAGCTTCCACGATGTCATCTTAGTCTACAACAAGTGGCAAGACGGGTGGCAAGGTTTCACCATTGACCAGCTCACCGAATTCGTCAACGTGGGCACTTGCATCTAGTATGTCATCCAAGATGTTTTCTACGTTCGTCCACTGACGCGCTACGATATTTTAGCTACGTGACGGTTGTCATTGGCCAGTACGGTACTCTGCTCTCCGTGCGTAATCGCCGTGTCTCGATGGTGCACTCGAACCCGCTCTGGGGACCACGCCGCAACTTGGTGGTGCCTTGCAGCATGGTCGGCACAGCGACGATCGCGCTGATCAACCTGTATGGACCTGGATTGCAACACGTCTTCAACATGAGACCGATCCCCGGCATGTTTTGGGGTCTTCCGTTCTCGTTTGCGCTCGGCATCTTGATGATGGACGAGCTGCGCAAGTTGATCGTGAGGACGTATCCCAAGGTGAGGACGTCGTTTGTGTATGCGAGATTGATTGGCTGACTGATGACGCACTAGTCGTTTGTCGCTTGGATTGCGTGGTAAATCCGTGGCATGGCAATGTTACAGGAATGAAACGAACATACTGAACTTACATGATGAAGGTGACGGTACATAGAATATCAGTGCATGTCGCTCGAATAAACCTGATTGTAGTACTGACTAGTATAGTACATGTAAAAATGATTAGTACGATGTTTATCTACGAAACAAATGATATCTAACCTTTGATGATATTTCTTTGGACACTGGTGGCTTTGAGACACTACGTGAGACACTTGCGTCGAGTCGTCGAGATCGATCACCGGGGATAGAAAACTTTGCGATCATTCCTCATGGGGTACCTCGCAACCCGAGTCCTGTCAAGACTCGCAGTGTAAGTTTGGTGTAACTTGCCCATAGATACCAGGAGCGCGGCCACTACTTCGTCGGACCGGGTCTGCCGAATCTGACTCAGGTTTTCATTTTCAGGATATGATCACCGTGCTGCCAGATTCCCCAGGGCTCACAAACAAAGGTAGATCGAGATACCACGGACCACGGATAGGCACGACTCAGGAGGAACCTATCATGAAAATGGCGCAGGTCAACGTGTCTTGTGGCTCACGATACGATCCTGATAACGCCAACTCCATCCAGGGAATTTCTGCTAGAATGTGCCCCGTGTGCAGGTGTGAATGGTCCCCGATCAAGCCACACGCCAGCCTGGGCCTAGTTTCGGAAAAGGGGGTATTTCGAATGTGATAGCGCTATCTGTATCGACGTCTCACGGCAATTGGCTGCATTGCAGGATCGTACGACGTACCATCACATGAAAATGGAGTAATTCCGTTCTATAGCCTTTGATCGGTGGATGTGGCACGTTGTCTTGGTGATATCCATGGTCCTGCTTGAGGCGTTAGGGTTCTTGCCTATGATACGTCGGCGGCACATACTCGATGAGTCTATTCGCTTGCTGGATATGACAGCACTGTTATCCCTTGAAACACCAACCCTAAATGCCACCAGTGCTACATAGCCTCGAGGCAAACTATGCAAAGAAGTCTCGAGCTTGAAACACCGACTGGCATCATGTACATACGCTTCTTCATATACGCCCATGTCGTAACCTCGTGTCAGAACAGTACCCAAGCTTCCATACCAGCTTAGCGTATTACCTGGCGTTGGGGTCACATTCGATCCTGAACAGGCTCGCCTGCTCGTATTCGCATCATACCAGTACGTAGCGACACCCCTTTGTTTCAGACGAATGCTCAAAAGCGCGCATGTGTCCCCGTTCGTTAAGCTCAAAATGACCCACAGCATCTCGCCACCCACCGAACGTGAACCAGTCGAGATTCCTGTGAGTACCCTCCGCACCTCACCATTCCGCATCATCAATGTCGGTCTAGCATGCCTACTCGTCCTTTCTTTCTTCCAATTCATGGCCATCTGTCGAAGTGTCTGTCGGCATCAAAACCCTCATCGAGGAACACGAGTCCCATCTCGCTTCCATCCAAGAACAGGTTGAGCATCTCAAAAGGCGACTGGCCGATATGGAACATTGCCAGGTCCGCACCAAAGACGTGCTCACCAAGCTCCACGCGACCCTCGCCCCGATCAAACGTTTACCGCCCGAGCTCCTGTCCGAGATATTCGAGTACTGTCTCAACGCGGGGGGTTCGCGCATGTTACTCTCGCTCGCTGCGCGGAGCAGGGAAGCCCCGTTGTTACTCGGTCGCGTGTGTCGTTCCTGGCGGGCCATCGCACACGCGACACCTCGGCTGTGGCAGGACATCTTTGTGAATGTTTGTGACGGGCGCTACTCGAACGAACTTCGCAAGGATGCGTTTCCCGCGTTGCAGACGTGGCTTGCGCACTCGGGAGGTCTCCCCCTCAACCTCGTCATACTATGCAGGACGGAACGGGTACTACCCGGTCTGCTGGACCTCTTCGACATCATCACAGCCAATGCGGCGCGGTGGAAGACGGTCCGCATGCGTTTGCAGAACACGCCTGCGATATACAGGCTCGTCTGCCGTGCCTTTTCTGAATGCACCTCGCTGTCCACGTTTGACGTGACCGACGGCGGCCAATGCATGTCGTTTTTCGGCCATCGAGAAGCAACCGAGGAGGTGGAGGACGCGCAACCCGTCCGGTTCGATCTATCCCCCGCGCCACTCGACCACCTTTCGCTGTCGCTCGCCGGTATCACTATTCGGGATGTGCATGCAAGCTGGGCCACGCTCACGCGCCTGTCGTTTATGCAGGACGCACGCTCGAGCACGTCCTCTGTCACAGACTACGTGTCGATCCTGCGGCAATGCACGTCGCTCAAGGAGTGCTGCCTCGCCATCGACAGCGGCATCCGCGTCGCGCCGCTGCAACCATTCTCACTCCCCAGCCTTGAGCGGCTGCAGGTGCAGGTGCTGCGCGACGCCGCACACACGATGCAGACGGGCGACTTGTTGGGCGCGCTGGACGCGCCGCGGCTCAGCGCGCTCGTGATCGAGGACTACTGCCCGCGACGCGAGGTGGCAAGGTACTACGTGGCGCTCAAGGCGTTCCTGCGTGCGCACGCGCAGACGCTGCGCCAGCTGCGGTACTCGACGAGCTCGCGGACCTTTGCGGCGGCGGACATGGTGGGGCTGGTTGAGGAGACGCCGCTGCTGACGGAGCTCGAGTACCATCCGGACGAGGAGTCGTCGCCCAAGGCGCTCTTGGCGGCGCTGACGCCCCGTGTGGAGGGCGAGGACGTGGCGTGCCTACTCCCGCGCTTGGAAAAGCTGTTTGTGTACTGGGACACGTCCGAGACGGTGTCGATGGTGGGGGATTTGATTGAGAAGCGGTATGCGCTCGTCGAGCGGGGGATCATGCGCCTGCGCTACCTCTCGTGCAAGCCGGTGCAGATGAGCATCGCGTATGACTGTATGGCGTCGCTGCCGCTCGTGGAGAATTTGGCTGCGCGGCTTGACCCGTTTTGCCGGTGTGGGCTGCTGCAGGTGGATTGGGAGGCGTATCGGTATGATCTCGAGTTTTTGTACTGTTGATGTGTTTGTGTCCGGGGAAACGAATTGTACTTGTAGCTCGATGACTTTGACTGCCCTCACTGCTCTGGTCGGAATGTAACCTAGAACAAGATTCAAGGGGATAAGTGATATGCATTCTCGCCGAGCATTACAGAACCGATTTGCTTGCTGTTGTAGAATACACCAACTAGCATACACGAAATTATCTCGGGGAATACGTGATCGCTCTCCGAGACGAATAAGTATTGGATCACGCTCCCCGCATAGCTAGACGGTGAGCAAGAACGCCCCGAGAAAGCATACGAACGCGGGCACGTCCGTCGTCAACGTTCTGACAGTATGCATCCTGAGCCACAGCCAAAGCTCATCCATCGACTCCCCGGTACCATCCACGAGTCGCTTGATGCACTGAGCAATCTGTTCCGCATGATCCTCAGACGTCGGTGGTATGTGCAGCGGACATGGGTGGACGTACGGGCGAAATGCCCGAGAGCAAAGCAGGTGCCGTAGGTGTAGAGCTGGCGTGCGCGGCCGAGGGTACCTCTGGAGGCGGTATATCCGCCCCAGGTAGAGGTGATGCCGAGTACGAGGACGCCTGTGAGGACGAGTCTGAACTAGCGGTTGAACCAGGTAGACAGGTGCTTGGACAGGCGTGGGTCTGTTTGGCTTGGGGTGAGCCAGGGAAGGAGAGACTGGTATTCTGTGAGGGCGACGGTGAGGGAGGCGGTGGAGGAGCGGTCGAAGCGACATGGCGCTCACTAGCACTGAATTTTGGTCATGTAATGCGGCAACTTGGGCGGCGGTGCAACCGCGCCTCGAGTACGATGGGGCGTGGGTGTTGGGCCAACTCCAGGGAACGATTAATCATGTTGACGGTGCGCACAACTTTTAATGTATTCGGAGGGTTGAATTTTGTGTCGTGTTTGCTGATGGTTTCTCTCCAGGCTGATTACCCAGACGGAGTACTAGTAGATGTGAAACTCGGTTAAGAACTTGAGACGTGGGGTTGGACAAGGACACGAGTCCCTCAACATGGTCGACGCTGCACTCTCACGTCCCGGGTTCAACGTTCACTAGCACTCGCCGAACTCGGTTGTTACGCGCGTGAGATGAAGCTCTCCAAAGCGTGGTGGCCCAGCGTATGTAGGGTAAAATTCTTTTGCTAGGTGATGGCGCTCACACTCACCACTTGGCAGTCATTCTGTCTCCCCCTCTACTCCATGTCCCGCCTCCCACCACCGCTCCCCTCCTCTAGGCGCAGGACCTGCACTCGTCCAACCTCGACAAGCGGGTGCAGTGGGAGCCTCGGGGACGCACAATGCGTGTTTGAGCTGGCAACAGTGAGGTGATTTTACGAAGCAATACTCTCAGCGACAGGGGGACCAGTGGTTGGACTAAGCGCAGGTGGGTACCCCATAGCTATACACACATGCGTGCCATTTCATCCGGTCATATGTACAGTATCAATTCCAGGGGACTTTGGGTATCGTCATGCAGATTTAGTCCATCGCGATGGGAAGCCAGTATCTGATACCACACACACCGTGTCACAGCCGCAGTCAACGACGCGTAGGCTTTGCCTGGAACCAACCTGACGCAGACCCGCTGGCGTTTATCCAGTATGTGCCCCAGCATCTGTCTCTCATCTCGTCTCGGCTCATCTCATACGCCAGCAGACCGTGGTAGACTCAAAATCAACCGTCGATATGCGGGACGGGCACGTGGCCGCGTTTTATGTGCGGATGGACTGGCTCGCAATTGGGGGTATCAAGTTGGGTTGTTCAACATGCAGAGCAAGTACGCCAGCGCGACACTGTGCGAGTGTATGGTCCCCCCAGCCAGTTGAGACGGATAGGTGGAACTGGGTTTTTGGTATATCGTCCTGTACACAGTGGTGTAGGAACGATCACTAGTGCATGACACTAATGTGTAGGAGAAAATATGTCTGTGCGGAGATATCGTCCGACGACTCGGCGACTTCGGTCGTTGGCGTGTGTTGTCCTACTATCGTGGGAGTAGTGCGACCATCACTTCTTGGTTCCTGCAAAGCGAGCGAACAACGTTCACCCAGCCTCGCTCGTATCTCTCGTTCACACCATGGAGAACGAAAATCTCAGAGAGAAATTTGGACGCTTCAGGATTCTCGTCATCGGCCGGCCCAACGCGGGTAAAACAACCATTCTCAAGAGAATCTGCGACTCTACGGAAGACCCAGAGATCTACAACGATAAGGGAGAAAAAGTATGGTCTCCTTCCTGGTTTCGATCTAGCTAAGCACTGATGGTTTGCGATCAGGTTGATCGTGCACAGGTCCAGGAATCTATGGGGGTGAGCGCACTGATTCGTCATCGTCACGATCCCATTTTCGTGTTCAACTAATGTACGCCCAAGCGCGGAATTCACGACATCGAAAACGAGATGGTCTTCAAAAGTAACCCAGGCTTTGTCTTTCATGACTCTGGGGGATTCGAGGCCGGCAGCATAAAAGAATTCGAGCAGATGAAGGACTTTGTTACCGACCGTGCAAAGACCACTGTCCTTAAGAAACGGATTCACGCTATATGGTAAAGAGATAACAGCACTCACAGTACACTGAAGACAATTTCTTGCTGAATAGGTACTGCATCCCGATGGACCAGTACCACCGCGCGGTGTTGAAGGCGGAGGAAAAGTTTTTCGATGGGTGTGACACAGGAAATGGTAGATTCCAGATTTTCCCCCTCGCTTTACATCTCAATCACTGTTGAATTGCAGTGCCTGTTGTGGTTGTGTTCACGAAATGTGATGCACTATTGGCTATAGCATTTGGGAAACTCAACCTGGATGAGAGGAAATTACCTCGAGAAGAGCAGCTCATGAAGATCAAGGAGTATGCAAAGGAGATGCTGAGAGACAGCACTGCATGGGAAAGGTTGAAAGCAAGAGTGTATCCTCCAAAGGATTATGTGCACCTAGAAAGTAAGTATATTGTTCTTGTCTGTTGTAGTTTGGTTCATTCTCCTTCACATAGACATGCACAAATCTGACAATGGGTGTCAGGCTCTCTTAGAGAAAACTGCAAATGCATTGAATGAGGAAGTCATGCAGATGTTTCTGGTTACCACTCAGCATTCCAACATGTTACTCTGTGTCAAGTATTATGTGGAAAGGTGAGTGATAGTAATGAGACAATAATTGGGTAGATGGCAATAAACAAATATTGACACCTTTACAGAGTGCTACTGCCATGTGTTGCTCATGAACATGGTTCCATCTTATCATTCAGTAGTAAAGAGCAAAAGCAACTGCTTGCTAAAGTTGCATTATGGTTTCCACACACAGATGTAAGAAAGCTAGTGTAATGTATTTCATGATTCTTCTGATTCCATTTACAGGAGGTTAGTAGACTGATTGTCATTGGAGAATTCAGAATGGTGCTGATCCTTGTTGCTCTCTCATTCATAGCTTGTAAGTGGTCTGATTCCCATTAAAGAATTCAAAATGGTGCTGATCCTTGTTGTTCTCTTATTCATAGTGGGTAAGTGGTCTGATTCTCATTGGAGAATTCACAATAATGCTGATCCTTGTTGCTCTCTCATTCATAGTGGGTAAGTGGTCTGATTCTCATTGGAGAATTCACAATAGTGCTGATCCTTGTTGCTTTCTCATTCATAGCATGTAAGTGGTCTGATTCTCATTGGAGAGTTCAGAATGGTGCTGATCCTTGTTGCTCTCTCATTCATAGGCTGTAAGTGGTCTGATTCTCATTGAAGAATTCACAATAATGCTGATCCTTGTTGCTCTCTCATTCATAGGCTGTAAGTGGTCTGATTCTCATTAGAGAATTCAGAATAGTGCTGATCCTTGTTGCTCTCTCTTCATAGGACGTAAGTGGTCTGATTCTCATTGGAGAATTCACAATGGTGCTGATCTTTGTTGCTCTCTCATCCATAGCGGGTAAGTGGTCTGATTCTCATTGGAGAATTCAGAATGGTGCTGATCCTTGTTGCTTTCTCATTCATAGGAGGTAAGTGGTCTGATTCTCATTGGAGAATTCACAATGGTGCTGATCCTTGTTACTCTCTCATTCATAGGCTGTAAGTGGTCTGATTCTCATTGGAGAATTCACAATGGTGCTGATCCTTGTTGCTGTCTCATTCATAGCTTGTAAGTGGTCTGATTCTCATTGGAGAATTCACAATAATGCTGATCCTTGTTGCTCTCTCATCTATAGCGGGTAAGTGGTCTGATTCTCATTGGAGAATTCAGAATGACGCTGATCCTTGTTGTTCTCTCATTCATAGGAGGTAAGTGGTCTGATTCCCATTGGAGAATTCACAATGGTGCTGATCCTTGTTGCTATCTCATTCATAGGAGGTAAGTGGTCTGATTCTCATTGGAGAATTCAGAATGGTGCTGATCCTTGTTGTTCTCTCATTCATAGGTTGTAAGTGGTCTGATTCCCATTGGAGAATTCAGAATGGTGCTGATCCTTGTTGCTCTCTCTTCATAGGACGTAAGTGGTCTGATTCTCATTGGAGAATTCAGAATGCTGCTGATCCTTGTTGTTCTCTTATTCATAGGAGGTAAGTGGTCTGATTCTCATTGGAGAATTCACAATAGTGCTGATCCTTGTTGCTGTCTCATTCATAGCTTGTAAGTGGTCTGATTCTCATTGGAGAATTCACAATGGTGCTGATCCTTGTTGCTTTCTCATTCATAGGTTGTAAGTGGTCTGATTCCCATTGGAGAATTCAGAATGGTGCTGATCCTTGTTGCTCTCTCTTCATAGGAGGTAAGTGGTCTGATTCTCATTGGAGAATTCAGAATGGTGCTGATCCTTGTTGTTCTCTCATTCATAGCTTGTAAGTGGTCTGATTCTCATTGGAGAATTCACAATAATGCTGATCCTTGTTGCTCTCTCATCTATAGCAGGTAAGTGGTCTGATTCTCATTGGAGAATTCAGAATGATGCTGATCCTTGTTGCTCTCTCATTGATAGTATGTAAGTGGTCTGATTCTCATTGGAGAGTTCAGAATGGTGCTGATCCTTGTTGCTTTCTCATTCATAGGCTGTAAGTGGTCTGATTCTCATTGGAGAATTCAGAATGGTATTGATCCTTGTTACTCTCTCATTCATAGTGGGTAAGTGGTCTGATTGTTATCAGGGAATTTAGAACAGTATTCATCTGCTATTTATAGAAAGTAAATAACTTGATTGTTATCAGATTATTTAAAACAGCTGATATTTCTCATTTCTCATTTATAGGCAGTAAGTAGTTTGATTTGTGTTGAACTGACAAGTTTTTTATTTCTTGGCATTTTTTTTATTCTATATAATCAGCTGGTAAGTTTTTTTGGCTTCCATTCTCTTGCACAATTCAATTATCACTGAAACTATGATAGAAGGTATGTACTATGATAATTCATACAGAAGCTATTACATGATTTTATTTACACATTATTACTCAGAATGTAAGTTTGTATCTTTATCTGTCCTTTCTATTCATTAACACTGGTATCTTGCAGGATGTATGCAATTTATTCTTTCTAGATGTATTATACTGACATGATATTATAACTCTCATAATATGTAGCTGGTATGTTTACTCCCATGAATTATCCTGGTTACTAACTTGATGTTTTAGGATGTAAGTCCTATATTAATCTGTGTTTCAACTGAATCCTCACTGATTTCTACTTATCAGGAGGTAAGAGAATCATTTTGCATCCTTGACTATTGTTGCTTCTCACTCTTATATTACAGAATGTATGTTATCCAATTGTTTCATATTTCCAAGCAATTAAACTCTATTTATATAGACTACAGTTTCTACACAGGTTGTTTATTCATACCCCATTCATCTTGATAACTGATTCCATAGAATGACTAGGCTCCTAAGATCACAACTGAAAGTATACCATCAATAGTATGTTTGTTATTTTATATGAATTGACTCTCTGACATCCCACAGATCCACCTCCCTTTTGGTGCATGGAAGCAGGCTATCAGGGCTGGTGTTGGTAGGTTTGAAATAATATTAATTTCTTGTGATAATTGATATCTGTAGATTATGCTCTGATTTTGGAACACTCCTTCTTTCTACACCAGCAGAAGATTCAGGATCCAATTGCAGCAGCAGCTAAGCAATACAAATCATCTGGAGTGTCTGCTAAAGTTGCCAAAGCACTCACTGAGTTCTATCCTCAATACAAGCCAGAGGAGGAGGGGAAGATGTCTCAACTCCTTATGACTCTGATTTCTGAACATATCATCTGTGAGCCATAAGATGTTTGTTTATGAATATTTATTGAAAGTTTTGTAGCCAAGCATGTCAGCAAGTGAAGAACTTGTATCTGTGACCATCAGGATTCAGAGTGCTCCAGAATGTCTTGTAGGATAAGGGATGAGGATTGTGATGTATACTGTGGTGGAACCCAAGTGGAAAGGAATATGCAAATCTGTTACATCTGTTCAATCAATGTCTTGCTGGCATGCTATTGAACTTTCAATTTCCAACCTTTTACTTCCAACTTCCCTCAGTGTGTTGGTACTCCCACAGCCTTCCTTGTCATGTTGAATGTGTGGAATCATAAAAGGGACATACATTATTAGAGAGATAAGAAACATGAAGGCATACAGTGTGTGGTGGGTATCAGGCCCTGAGATCACATTTTATGCCATTGTCTATCTTCAGCGATGGCACTACACTCCTCTCAGTCATGGAATATCATGTGTGGATGGTGCAGTCGGTGGTCATGCCCGACAGCAACTGCATTGTACCCTCCTTCATCGCATTATCGACGATGTGCGGACGCCCGCCCCAAAGCCCATTCAGAATCGAAATTTCCCATATATCACAGAACTTCCTTCCCTTGACAACACCCTTGCTTCAATCAAGTTCCAGATCACCGGGAAGCTTTCCAGCGCACCTTATCAACAAGTCTATCATGCAATTTCTACCGATCAAAGAAAACTCATTATCAAATTCGCATACAACTATTCATTCGAGCTTCACAAGTTCTGCGCTGACCGTAAACGTGCCCCTGAGCTTCGTGGATTTGCCAAACTTCCTGGAGACATTTTTGGTATAGCGATGGATCTCGTAGAAGGCGCTATGCATTTGTGCTCAGGTTCCGTCGACGATCGAGAGAAATGGGGGAAGCAGCTGACAGAGCTTACAAATGAATTCCATGCTGAAGGTTTTGTGCATGGAGATCTTCGATTCCCCAATATCATTCGTGACGCGAAGGGTGATCTGGTATTACTGGATTATGACTGGGGGGGAAAGGAAGGGGAGGCGTACGTGCTTCCCGTTCGGGTCCTTGAATCCGGAGCTGACGGTGGGATGGGGTGAACGCACTGACCTAAAAATCACAAAGGGCGATGACGAACGAGTTCTGGGGACAACGTTGAGGAACATTGGAGGAGGTGAGTTCAAGAAGTTGTACTTGTGATGTAAGGAGTCTGGCGTCTTTATCGATGTTATTAATATTGTATCTTTACATAAACTACAACTCAATTATCCTTTGCCACCACATCGTTCTGGTCTGTCGTAGAGGTTTTCCGTCGTCCGACAAACGTCTGTTATTCTGGGTGGTCGAGGTGGCGTTACTTGACAAAGCCTTTGTCGCAAAGCGTCTCCGCAAGTATACAACCTGTCCAGGGGACTCGGCTCTGAATCGTGATCACTATTCCTGTCCCAACTCTCCTCTTATCAGTGCTATCATGTGGACCAGTATCGAGCACGCGATGGATGAACTCGTCACTTCGAACAAAGACCTTACACTCGCAAATGCCCTCTATGCCTTGGAGCTGGCTATGAGGTGTGCATCGACGCGCTCCGCATATGAGCACGCGTTAGACAAATTTCCGGCTTGCTCTGACAAATCCCTCACTGTTTTGACAAGAGGTGTTCTTTGGATCTCCGCGGAATATTGGTCTACCATATCGGCCATGGTAACTGACACCCGTTACATTTGCTGTCTCGAGGTCGATATGTCCCGCGATACGCGGCCGAACTGAGGTCAAGACGTGCCCCCTGCCAAGAAGAGAGGGCCCAACGTTGTACGTTTGTGTGTACAACAGTTTCGTCGTGGATAATTGATATCCATGACTTCTGTTAATAAAAAGGGGCGTTGCAGAGTACGCGCCAAGTTTGACGTTGCGGAGCCTACATGCTTATGCGCTGTCCACCAGTGCTGTCATGATGTGATCCAAACCGCCACTTACTACTATGGCCAAGGCAGATGTGCCCTCAGTAACTGCAGGCCGTCAGTGACATCATGGTCCGGAGACGTATGTCTGCAACAAATTTCGTGCCTTCCTCAAGACTCAAATGTACCTGAACGTAAACGATGATGGAGTCATGGTTGAATGAATTTGAAGTCCGAATCACCGGTATTTTGGCACACGGTTTCTCTTTTTGAGCTTGAACCCAGTCAATTGGCTTGTCGAGGAAACGTCTCTACCTTCGGTATAGCCTCATTCCCTGGGCAGATAGATTCACTCTCGTACGAGTAAGAGCTCGTTTTCTGGTTCATGTCACAGGAGAAAAGGTTGCACTACACTGCGAGGCTGAGACATTTCACCATTTAGGCATTCTTGTCCATGCCTCAACCTCCTGCTAGCTAATGATGTATGTGTTCTGTGTGCGAATCAGATGGGGTATCGACTCAGTCCGCAGTGATAGGGCGTTTGGCAAGCCTGGTTCATTCTTCAACACCACTTTATGGCTGGTCTCGATCCAAGGTGAGGCCGATCGTCGCATTTGATAAATGCAAGGGAGTTACGTCCGAATTACCCCGAACCACTGTACACTCTCATATATTGATGGGATTGATAACAGACGGCCACCGTTCTCGGCGAACCACAATGGTGATAGGAAACACTCATCACGTCTGTCAGTGGCAGGCGGGCATACTGCTGCACATGTATACAGGCATAAATACCTCACGGAAGCGGCTCGGTTGTTGTTTTCATTACTGCAATCACAGGTCGACATTGTAGTCGGCTTAAGACCCGAGTCCCCAAAGGTAGTTACTACCATAGTGT
>JBBPRO010000777.1:0-13026 GCA_038093055.1 Boletus mariae
GCTTATCAGAGCATAGGATGTCTTGTAGTTGTATGTTTTTCATAAATCTCCTACAACTCCGAGACTCTTTCCCACGCCCTCTATATGTTGTTTCAAGGATTGTAGGCTTCCACAATAGTAAACATACCCTCATAAATTAATGAGGGATATATATATGTATACTCCAAAAGACCACAAACTCAGAAGATGCATAAACATGACATATAGCTCATAATCTAAGAAAGGCTAGAAACCAATAAAAGCGAAATAATAATTGAATCTAAGCCATGATCCTGTACCTGGAGTGATGGAAATGTGCCTTTAGCATGCTAAGATAATATGAATATCATACCAAGAGTCCTGGTATGAGTATAAACACACAACAAAATAAAACAGGTCAGGAGGCAATATGAACATAACTTTATGGAAAGACATTCTCATGCCCTAAGTTTGGGATATAATATAGGTATATATGAAGGCTACATTGGGATGTACTTATCTAGCTCATATTCCCTATACATGAAAAATGCGAACATATTTTGTATTTTACCTCCTATTTTTATGTAACTGATTATATTACTTATTAAGAGCTTAAAATAGCGGTCAGAAAGGATGCTATATACATAAATATGTCACCCATACATTATATTTATATGTAGATCCCAGGGGACAAGTGAAATAAGGCCAGAAAAGCTGCCTACTAAAGCTACTATTTAAAAATAACCAAATATAGTCATTTGATGGAAGTAGTGGCGCTTTTTTAATGATTACATAAGTGGACAAGCAGAATTTGAATGTAGTTTAGTGACAGTTAGGTAATGTCATAAATGTGTTAAGCTTTAATGATGTAATTGTGTCATAATGATTGTGTACCTAGATATGATGTCATTATATCTTGATAAGATAAGTAAGATAATTATATAATTATATAATCATGATGTGATCCAATAGTATGACCAATGAATACTATCCAAATATGGTAACATTGGCCGACCCCAGGAGTGTGTACTGCACATCTGGCATCGGCCTACATTGATAAATTTTGTACAATGGGCTGATACCAGATGTGCGGTACGCACTCCTGGGGTTGGCTGATGTTTGGGTAAAAATTCTTATTCAATACAATGGTTATGTAATTGTGTTTGTAACGTCGGCCAACCCCAGGAGTGTGTACCACAACCCTGGTATCAGCCAATTGTACAAAATTTATCAATGTCGGCTGAAGCCAGATGTGTGGCATGCATATGTGGGTCTGGCCAACGTTACAAACACAATTACATAATCATTGTATTGAATAAGAATTTTTACCCTAAACATTGGCTGGACCCACATATGCATACCACACATCTGGGTCAGCTGACCTTACAGGCTTAACACATTTAATTATATAATTTTTTTTCAGGGTGTCAGCCAGGCCTGGTTTTGCGATGCGTCAGCCAAAGTTTGGCTGGGACCGGTTTTGCAGGCATTTGTACATGTTGGGGGCACCAGAAGTGCGATGCCATTTGACTGAACCATGTGGAGGGTGAGGGTGGGTGAGTGTGGTTGCAAGCATGATGATTGTCGTGCATTGTCATCATCATGTTGCTGCAAGTTCGAGGGGGTGAGGGCCAGGGAGGGTGAGGGCAGAACCAGAGCAAGGTGGGCACAGAATCGTGCCAGCACGATCATCGCGTCGTCATCGTCATCATCGTCATGTTGCTGCGAGTTCGAGGAGGTGAGGGCCAGGGAGGGTGAGGGCAGGACCAGAGCAAGGTGGGCACAAGGTGGGCACAGGGTGAGGCCTTGAGGACTGGGCAGCGAGTGATGAGGCTGCGTATGGCGGGTATGGCGGGTATTGCAGGTACGGGTATGGGTATGTCACGGGTCACAAAATTATGACCTGTACCCGTGCCAATCCCTAGTTCCTACAGGTATGTCTAGTATCTAGACTAATATACATAGTGTTTACTGAGTTCCTACAGAGTATTCTACAGGTTATGAGCCCCGCCTGCACTCAATTGGACTCATTCACTCACCAGACTCAAAAATGCCTTACTCAACGAAACACAATGGGGAAAAAGTTCTCGTACCAGACTTAGTAGCAGATGGATGAAACTGGTCAGACTACGAAAAGAAGCTATTTCATGCAGCAAAGTACTAGGGCTATCAGGTCTACTCGATGGCACTGAAACAAAGCCAGTGGACCGATGGAACCCATGGATTCAAGCCGCATGGCAGCGCAACACTACTGAAGCGCAGTACATTCTTGTCATGACCACACCATTCATTCACGACCACTTCAAGCACAGTGAAACTGTGCACACATGGTTCTCGCAACTACAAGCTTTCTACTGCAAGTCTACAGCTACAGCTACGGAGGCTATGGTACAGCGCGGGAACTCACACGACTGCAAAAAGGTCGAGAACACATCCACGAGTCAAGTCAATGGCAAACTATCCCAACAAGCCAAAACGAAAGGGCAAGCATACCTAGAGGCTAGCGAAGCCTGCATAAGCCTCGTATCTCAAGCGAGCAGCATGGATAGTGAACACACGACCGCAGATGTCCACCGCGCAGCCACAGACATGCCCACCATGGCAAGTTGGACGGTCAACGCCAAGACCACTGATGCCACAAACCCAAACACAGACTGCGCCGAGCCAGTAACGCCAGCAGACAGGTCGCAAACACCGGCCACGGATACCAACCACGCAGCCACAGTCACGACACCACCAGTCGAGACGACCACCATGCAAGCCATGTGGACACCAAGCAGAATGAAACTGCAAGAGGAAGACCACGAGAAGGCAGCAGGCAGCGTAAAGGACACTGGAGAAGGAGTCAGCGACGAAGAAGAAAGTCAAGAGCACAACGTGTTACAGGGTCACTTTTTTGCCCCTAACGTCTATGCTTCAAAATGACCAAGTGTCGTTATCTTATCATCACTCTTATCTAATCTAGATCATCAAGGAAGTACAGCCAGGCTAGACCGTAAGTGCTGGCCCTGATCCGGATCCATCTAGAAGCATGCCGTCATCTATGACATCATGGGCTAGACCCGCTGTATGTTTTCCTCATGTCATACATGTGTTGCTGCGCACACATGTATCCCTCATTCTCTTCATATCGTGCCGTGCACATCACATGCCACAAGCCTCATGGATATACCCTTCGCCCTGTGGGTATAGGATATGGACTTATTAGATACTGATTGGATAGATCTGGTCACAACATGTACATACAGTAGTTTAGTATATAAGCCAAGGACCCAGCTGGAGACATCCTCCAGTCTGGTTCTCCTTGGAGTTCTACCTCTAAGCCAGTCCCCTCTTCCTAAAGTCTAAGCTGTCTAGTCCAACCTGACAAAGTCCTAGTGGCTTAGGGTTGTTTCACGACATGCGTGTCGACAAACTCCCAAATGGAGTGGATACGTCTACAGACATCAGCAAAACCCAATGTAGCTGTACAGTACTATATAGGCCTGCACACTACTCTACATATCTCACAGTGTCACAGAAAGGTCCCCCCCTGTGGAGTGTGGCCACAGAGAATACAGTGCTGTGCAGATTGGATAATCTGTGTGGTATCCATACAGATTATTTAATCCTGTGGCAGTGCTGAAAACTCGCACTACTGTACAGACTGATGCAATGCTTCAGGGATCACAACCTACTGCATTGCCCAGGCTTCTCCTGGGCAATAAGTGTTGGGAAAAGGCTTTGGCTGTTTGTGCTGCCTGTCACATGTCTGTCACAGACTTACAGGAACTACAGACACCCAACTTTTCCCATCTCGTCTACAAGCTGCCAAGCCACAGCATATTCACAGAGGAAACAGATGAGACAGTAAGGTACAGTCATTGTTCAGGCAGTACAGTATCATACAGGAGGGACCTCATGCACAATCATACATAAAAAAGATTCGCCATACATAATACATAGTGTGGTACCAGGTGGCGTGTGTGCAGACGGATGCAAGTGGGTGCACATACGAACATGAGGGTGGCGAACCGTTGGGCTGAATGTGTTAGTGTGTCGAATACGAACGGGTACACATGATGAGCGCAAGGGCGTGTGAACCGTTTGGCATGCATTCAATGCGTGTGTCGAATGGGCCTGGAATGGGTCGATATGCGACGGGTGAGTAAAGGTCAAAAGCAATAAGTAACAGGAATGTGCGAACCTTTGAAATGTGGCTGAGGAAACCGGGGTGTGAACAGCCGGTCAGACAGCGCGCGTCCAGACACTGGGAGGATGCGAGTGGGTGCGCATACGAACACAAGGGCGGCAAACTGTTGGGTACGCATTGAATGCGTATGTGCGTTGAATGCGAGTGGGTGCGCATATGATGGGTGAGAACTGTTGGACACACGTTGAATGCGTGTGTGTTGGATGGGCCTGGAATGAGTCGGTAGGCGACAGGTGAGCGAAGGTCAAAGGCAATAAGTGACAAGAATGGCTGAGAGAACTGGGGTGCTCACAAACGGGTCAGGCAGCGCGTGTGTAGACCGTGAATGGATGTGAGTGGGTGCGCATATGAATGCGAGGGCATGCGAACCGTTGGGTGATATCTTGCCAATGAAAGGGCCGTATGCGATACTGGTATTTGGCATTCAACGTTCATGAACCACGACTCATCGGAATATGAGCGAATAATTTGAGGGGAGATGGTGGTGACAGGCATCGCTTGGGCCCTCGAGGGTGCCATGGGAGAGGTGGTACAAAGGCTAGAGGAGCAGAGGGGTGTTTCATCACGGACAGCAGGGGTTGTCGTGCGTGCAGGTCTGACAGGTCTGGAGCTGGGAGAGAAGACACTCGGGAATGGGTTTGGAACATACCTAACAACATAACATCAAGGAAAGGGATCAACTATTGAACATTGAGGCAGGGGGAAATGAAAACTGGAGATGGATAGAAAAGGTACCATGCGGCATCAACATCCAATGCTGTCAAGAACCTGATCAAAGCATAATGCATATATAGAAGCTGTAGGTGAGCGAACACTTCCTTTAGCAGGATACAACTTACAAGAGCGACTCCACTTAATCAGGTTGTCACAAAACGTTCCAAATCAGATGCTGATATGGGATCAGATCTAGATCACTCACCTCCCTAAGGAGTAGACGAGAAAAATCTGATCTTGATTTTTTTCTGGCACAATTCATCAGCAAGCTTGATCACGGCGTTCCAGGTGCCTGGTCCAACAGACTTACAAGATCATCAATAAGATGAATCTTGCCAGCCTGATCAATGGTGACTTGGTTGTGGGGGCCGATGCTCAGACGGGGGTTGTTGTTGGAACCATAGCACATGAGAAATTTGTGAGTGGCGGAATCGGCTTGCTCATCAAGGGTGCGTGGGATAGGTAATCCGGTATTGATGCCTGCTTGGAGATTGTTCTGGTCTAGGAGAGGAGAGGGATTGACATAGACAGTAGGGGTCTCTGCTCCAGAAGGAATGTAGGAATTAGTAGCGGAAGAGATACAGTGCTTGATGTTGGGGCTAGTGAAGGAGTCAGTGTGGAACTTGAAGACGATGGGAACAATGTCGAGCTCAAGCCAGCCTGGTGCAAATATTAGGGGCTGATCAAAGGGATGAATAACGCGATCAAGGGATGAGAGATGGGACAGGTACCTCTTTGAGGAGACTAAGGGTAACACCAGTACCGAGGGACTTGGCGAGGTGTTGGTAGCAAAAGCACTACACATATGTTGAGAAACGAAGGGGGACACAAGCGATGGAGTTGAAGGGGACATGAGGGAGAACAACAAGCAGGTGGGCGTGCGCATGCACAGGTGGGGCTGGGGTACACGAGCGGGAGTGGTGAGTAGAGATAACCTTGCAAACAGCAGCCACTCACTATGAAGTGGGCGCGCGCATGCACAGGTGGGGCTGGGGTACGCGAGCGGGAGTGGTGAGTAGAGATAACCTTACAAACAGCAGCCACTCACTATGAAGTGGGTGTAATCGCACACTGGTGGGCTGCAGGAGGGTGGGTGACAAGTGGACAATAACATGAATGGTGCACACATACTCTGTGTAAGCACCATAGTACACTGTGCACGAGGGTGCGACCAGGGTGGCCGCTTAAACGAGTCAGAAGGGCCAACTTCTTATTGGCGCACGGACAGACCTGCTAGTTGTGTTTGAATGGATCGGGTAGATACGACAGAGTGGGGACAAATTTTCCATTCCTTTTCACCTTTTCGTGTCGCTGGTTGCATAGTAGAGATATTGGCGCAGTGTCTGGCATGCAGTTGTCTGGCACTGTCAACATGAAAGGCTTCCTCGGGCTCTCTTCGTTTCCTTGGTAGCTTGTAGTTGTTTCTGCTTGTTGGAGCATATTAATCAAATAGCTAACAAGGCGCGGGACTGCCCTACCCTTGTCGGTGTCTGCATCTTGAGTGAATAGGGAAGACTCTTGAACACTTACATAACCAAATGGTAACTGAATGTATTGCGACGGGTCCATGAAAACAAGCACCACTATCAGGATAACCTAGTATCTACGATCCTGAATCCCATTCTGAGTCCACACAATCCGCACCGAATTCACCTGCGATCTCATCATCTACGACAACAGCGGCCGAATAACCGATCCTAGTTAATGACGAAGTTAGAAATAAGTTACGGTTCTTAAAAATGAAAATTACATTCCATCCAAGCCCCAATTTGCAAGCATTCGGTTGAAGTGGCGGGCCTTCGAAGATTGAGTGGAAAGCTTCTCAATATTCTGCAAGAATCTATTGTATGATACCTCGAGATCCTTTGCATACAACTTTGTGTTCTTGTCCGTGTCCTCGTTCCAATATCCGCTGAGCAAAAAATGGACCTGTTGATCAGATCAGCAGAAGTTCAGAGCCAAATGAGCATTAAAAAATACCATTGCAGCTACCAATGCGAGAGCCTTCTTGGGTATGGCGGCCTGAAACTCTGAAAATATGCGGAGAGCCTTCAGAGTGTGGCCGTAAAAAACACTGAGGCAGATCTGGCGGAGGACAGGGTGGCTGAAGTGAGCTTTCCTTCCCTGAAACGTACGTGAGTCGTGCATGAAGAATAGTCGATAGAACACTTACATGCCCATCTGGTTTGTCCAAAAGATACTGTGATGTAGAAAGTAGATTCAATGTGTTCTGCTTCACGGTTCAAACGACAGCTTTGGGCGCCATGGCAGTTTGTGGAAAGAGTGCATATCCCATCGGGATGATATCTTGCGCAGCCTTCTTTACTACGCTGCGAAAGGTGCCTACGTCATCATACAACTAATCAATGTAAGTAACCCAGTATACCACAGAAAACATGTTGGCATGTACCAAGGCCGCCATGTCCTCTTTCTTGTCCTCGAATCCTAGATTGTATTATTAGAATGAAGAAAGAACAGAATAGTAATAATAAAATACCTGCTTCGACTGGTGATTGGTTTTCTTCCCAGCGAGCAATGACACCGAGCAAAACCTCATAGCATTCACCTTCTGGGGCGGAGGAGACATGTCTTTCTGGAAGGAAAGGGTGGTTACGGAATAAAGAACGACGCATCTCCGCTTTCGCAGTTTCCAAGAGGCAAGTCCACAGCGGAGGGTACATCAGGAAACCCTGTTTTCACACGGTAGTAAGCGACTCGTGTGAGTAGCGGCAGTACCTGGTGTAGCACTACCTAGCTGTCGGGTGTGCACTTGCTAGATATATAGGACTGGTAGTGACTTGCAATTCTGCGTAGTACTATGTAGATTCTATCCAAGGGCATGGCTTCCACTGTAGAGCGGATGGGACCAGCTGAACAAAAACCTTTCGTCGGCCATCTCTTCGACCTCAATGGCTAACATCATTCTATTTGTACGCTGGCATGAACGTTCCCCCACCCTTGACCACTTTCTCCACTCTACATAAGCCCGAGCATCCTTCAATCAACGAGCAAGTGTGCCCATGGATGGGCGCGCACGTGCGTGGGGGACAAATGGCCAACTTGAAGGCACATGGGAGGGAGTGGAACGAGAATGAGCGACATGAGCGGGTGGTCACGACGACGCCATGGTGATCATGTTGCCACAATCATCGCGTCATCATCATCGTCACATCACTGTTGTGAGCACGGGCAAGGGCAGGGTCTGGGCCAGGGTGAGGTGAGAACAAGCGACGTGGTCACGACGATGCTGTTGTGAACGCAACGGTGTGCAGGCGAGGGCAAGGTCGGCGCGATGGTGAACACATTATGCGCTCCTCATGTGAGGCGCAGGACCGGGTGAGCGAGTCACTGGGCGTGAGCGTGACGGATGGGTGAGGGCCCTAGTGAGGTGGGTACGAGTGGGCGTGATGTTGGTGTTGAACATTGGTTAACATTGAGTGCTGAGCACTGAGGCCCATGCGGGAACACAAACGGCGACCAAACAAGCAACAACAGCAACACAAAATTTGCACAAGTCCGCACGTTCAACGTTTCAACCACACTAGGGTCCCACGTTCGCTGCACCCACTACTCCTCCCAGCCTCTTCGCTCCCACCTGGCCATTCACCGCAATGCCCGGTATCCATTTGCGCCCCCACCCGCCGTTCGCGCCTCCTTCAATGGCCCTCTCCCACCCACTCGCCCTGCATGGTAAGTACCATTCATTTGCACCCATTTGCGCCCCCTGCTTGCTAACCTGATGCCCTTGGGCAACTGCACTGGTGTGCCCCTGGGTGGCAGCGCTGACACCCGCACCCGGCAACACGATGTCGTCAATGACTCAGCGCCATCAACGAGATGACGACGGCATCGCACCCACATCGCCACCTCCACCACCTCTGATGGCGCATCGAGGGCGGGGACGCAACGTCCACAACCAAGATGCCACCATGACAAGGGAACGACAATGATGACCCCTAATGACATTGCAAGGACGACGACGCATGTGCGACCGCACCCACAACATGCCATGACGAGGCGACAGGAGGCGACGACACATTGAGGGTGGGGGTGCATCCACATCCACTTCCACGATGCAAGGACGACGAGGGGACAACAAAACTGCCCCACAGATCATGACGACGACTCCTCGTCCCCCCAGCTGTTGGACAAGCACACAACGCCCTCGCTCGCTACCTCACCCTTTGCCACATCGTTCACCTCACCATCTCTCCCACTTGCCTCACCCGCTCTCGCTCCCTCGCCCTCTACCACGCGACGATAACGACGCCATTGGCGCTTGATGGCGTCGCCCCCTGCCCAACCCCAGACACCGCCCCCCATTCGCCATCTTGCCTCACCCTCTCGCTCACCGCCTGTACTCACCTCTTTGCCCACTCTCGCCACCTCGCCCTCTGATACCACGCCACAATAACAACGTGGCGACAAGGGCAGCAGTATAACGGCAGTGTTCGAGGGCAGGGATGCGCGTCCTCCCAGCCAGTGATGAGCACCCGACGTCGCCACCTCCACCACCTCTAGCCATCCCACCACACGACGCCATGGATCACCAACGGTGCTATGAGGACGACGCCAACACATGCACAACTGCACCACACCTCGCGACCTGGGACATTACAACGACATGTCATAGTATGCATACGGGTACGCTCGTGCCACCATCGCCCTCTCACCTCGTGCAAGCGTGAGTGCACACCCTCACACCACCCTTGTCTGCACACGCGCTCACGCCGCCTTCGCCTGCTGCCCTTGTCATCAACCACCAAGCGCCGTACCTGCACTCGCACCACACACCCTCATCCTCGTCCACCTGCAACCACACTGTCATGCAAGTGGTGTGACAAGTGCTTGCGCCTCCGTTGCCATTAACACCATGCGCCGTGCCTGTGCTTGCATGACCTGCATTCTTGCCCTCATGCACCCCCTACAGGCACATGTGCACTGCGCCCTTGTACCACCCTTGCCCCAATCACCAATTTGCATCAAACTACTTCTGTGTAGATTACGAAGTACTTTTGTACCCTTGGATAAATACTACTAATAGATTGCTCATGATTCTTGTGTGTGTGATTATGATAAGGTGTGATATGTAGTCAGCTGTAGTGCTACATAGTATGTGGTAGCAATGGAGGACAACTTGAGCAGTTACTACAGTTGCATAATGTAAATGACAACCATCTATGTTGTAATATATAGTAATTGCTCCCACTATATAGTCACTGAAATTCAGGGAGAAGCCTACAGGTACTACCAGACTATAGGTACTACATCGCACTATGTAGACATTGTGAAGTTTCCAGATGTAGAAGCTGTTGGAATTATTCCTATATGGTATACAGTGGTACAGCCACCTATTACATAAGCAAAATAGCGGACTACTTAGAGTCTCTTTCTGTACTGTAGGTTCTCTAGTGTTTACTGAGTTCCTACAGAGTATTCTACAGGTTATGAGCCCCGCTTGCGCTCATTAGGACTCTCATTCACTCACTCCGGACTCAAAATGCCCTACGAGGTGGAACTCAAAGATGGCATGAAACTTCAAGTTTCGAGTCTCAACGGACACAACTGGCAGGACTACCGCGAGAAATTAATTAAGGCTGCGCAAGAAGCTCAACACGCTCTACTACTAGCCAACTACACTATCGCCCTAGCTATTGTGAAGTCCAACCAATGGCCCAGCAACCTCAACGAACGGCGCTGCCTCACGCATTGGCAGTTGCAAGTTGCCAAACAAATCAATGCAGTCAAAACGAAAGGGCAAACATACCTAGAGGCTAGCGAAGCCTGCATAAGCCTCGCATCTCAAGCGAGCGGCATAGATAGCGAATGCGCGACCACAGAAGTCCACCGCGCAGCCACGGACACGCCCACGACAGCAAGTCAGATGGTCAACGCCAAGACCGCTGACACTGCAAACCCAAACGCCAGCGGACAGGTCGCACATCCCAGTCATGACACCACCGGTCGAGATGACCACCATGCAAGCCATGCGGACACCAAGCAGAATGAAACCGCAAGAGGAAGACAGCGAGAAGGCAGTGGGCAGTGTAAAGGACACTGGGGAAGGAGTCAGCGATGAAGAAGAAAGTCGAGTGCATGACGCGCGTGTCGACAAACTCCCAAGCGGAGCGGATACATCTACAGACGAGACCGCTGCCACGGCGACAGTGAGCGCATCGGTAGACGCAGCCGCAAACGCCAAACTCAACGACAAAGAGATCGCAGTGAGCAAAGCTCGACCGCAACCATCAGTCAAAGCCAAGGCCGCAACGGACCAAGGCAACAATGTGCGCGTGCAGAGCACAGCACACGACTACCCAACTGCAGGTCAGCAGGTCCACGACACAACCGCTGACGTCGCAAACCCAGACGCAAAATGTGCAGGATCGACAAAGCCAGTGGACGGACCGCACCACCAACAAGCAGAAACGGCGAGCATAGCTCGACCGCAGCACCCCGCAGAGGAATGCACACGAGGCCAGACCAGCGCGAGCGCACAGAACGCAACGCGCAGCCACCCGCACAACAACACCAACACCAACAATGCCAGGGCACTAGCAGCAGTCGACGAGGGCAAACGGCCAGACGTAATACACCCGCTGAACACGCCCGTCGAGCACCCCAGGCCACCAGACAGCGTCGACGAAGGAGTCGCGCACGCAGGGATGGGCGAGAAGGTTGAGGTGAGGGAGTTGGACCATCCGCACGAAGATGTGCAGGGAATGGGTGCAGGCAACAGCGAGGGCGTCGAGAGCGTCGAGGAAGAACCCCCAGGCCTTAGGCTTGAGGAGGAGCATGCCCAGGAGGCGCGTAGCGCATCGAGCAAGTCGCAAGGTGGAGCGCTCTCAAGCGCAAGCCGTCATCGACGAACGCTAACGAAATCCATCAGCGCACCTCAGACGACAACGACGACGTACCTGATGCACCCCCACACCTTCCAGCTCCTCCTAAACCACCTGACAGATCCCTCGAACGTCGAAACAACAACACGCACGCTGAGCGCGAGGGGGAGTGGAGCGGACTTGCGAGTCTTGAAACTGCGCGCTCCAGCGTTGAAACGGCAGTGTCGGGAGCTGGGGATGGCGTCGACGAACCTCGAGATGGCCCAAACGACCTACAGAACACATCAAAACATGTCAGCGTACAACCAAGAACGAAAGCTCAAGGCATACGCACCAAACAGACTCCAAAGCGAGCAACCCGCGACGGATAGTGAAGCGGACGCGTCGGGAGCATCATGGAGTGCCGAGGAGTCGATGAATGTGACGAAGAAGCTGTGGAAGACGTCAGAATGGCCCCAAGAACGTTCAGAACGAGTGGAGGAGGAAACCCCACCTAAGTCAACTCTAGACAAAGCAGACGACCCAAACGGCGAAACGGCCATGCCACACGATGTCCACAGCCACAGGGAACGTCCCCAGTGCCATAGAAACGACCGCGTCGTCGAAACAAACGCACCGGGTCGAGAGAGATGGCCAGGAGGCCAATTGGGCGAAGAGGGCGAGTTGGGACGCGTCGAGTGCAATTGGAGCGCCGGAAATGTTCATGCCAACGTTGGATACAATGGGATAAGGTGCCGCATGGATGATGCAACAAGAGGCACATGCTGCGACTCGAAACGAGTTGAAAGGCGGACGCTAGCTGAAATCAAGCCAAGTCAGCATGAACACTACAAAGACACAACGGCACATGCACCTAGGCCACCCAAGCCACTTCACCATCATCCCAAGCCGCCTCCTGATTATTTGAGGCCATTGGAGCGACGACGAAGGCCCAAATCATGACCTACAAGAGTCAGTCACGCGCATATGCACGGATGGACTTACCACTGCACGCAGCCACGTCGAGGCCGAATCGGGCGAATCGGGTGCATCGGACACATGCCAGAGAGGCTGGGGAATGTCCCAGACCCACCTTCAAACTCTACGCATGGTGCATAGACCGAGGTCGACGAACGTGCGCACCTGTAGTCAGTCACACATAGCCGAGCCGTGACTTACCAAATCGGGCAACTACGCCAGCACTGCACAATGCAACCTCAACGGACACATTGATGGACAATACGCATCAATTCGGACTACCTATAGAAGGTATAAAAGTTTATAGTTATTTCTTTCTATTATTCCAAACATTTCATCTATTGACTAACCCTTTCATGTTTG
>JBBPRO010000778.1:0-13012 GCA_038093055.1 Boletus mariae
CGACGCTGTTTGCATCTACACGCCTGCCGGCTGGATGGCTGTTTACAAACGGACGGAGGTCGCGACTGTCGCGCACTCTCCTAAAGCCGGAGGCGCGACGGCGGTGTTGTGGGGAGGGGTCGGCGAGAATAGAACTAGTTTGCAAGCGTGACAGGGCGAGCGAGGAAGAGGGGCATGCTCGGAGAGGAGGACAAGTTTTTGACGGGGGGCGCAGCGAGATTTTGGTCAGCTGAACAAGTCCATCATGTGCGTAGTAGACGGCACAGGCCACGTTCTGTGGCGAAAAGGTCGTGACAATGGGTGGACTTGGGGACTTGGGGTATCTGGCTTTGACTGGGAGTGGGTGCGTGTGTGAGAAGAAGCTTGACCTTAACTCATCTTCAAGCACCCGTCGACGCTGCAAGAATAGCCATCAACGGCATATCGCTACGAGACCAAAGGAATGATTTACCATGCTTCCTTCTCAGATATCGGCACGTTAAACGGCTGGGGTAGCTTTGCAAGAAAAGCATGGGCTTTCTGACTGTCATTGTTCCCAAGTGAGTATCTGTTTTCTGACAATAGCCGCTGACAAACGCTTCATTTGAGCATGGGTTCAAGAGGGTGCTGATCACGTACGTCTGGGACCGGAAATCCCGCGGGAGAGTACGAGTCGAGTCCCCGAAACAACGCCTGCCATTTCGGTGCGCTCTGCCAACACATTCAAGAGAGCCGTCTTCGACGCGAAAGAGATGAATCATAACAAGCCGGGAGAGTCAGGAACAGACATACCTTGCCTGCCCCAGATTCGCCTGACTGACGATAGAACTGGCTCGAAGCCCGTCTGCCAATGAGAAACGAACGCCCGAGGAAATGATGACAGAGCGCGCAACGCAGAGACCTTTGAATGCGAAATCCAAAGATCTAGAGCTTGCTGATTCCTGAAGACACGAAATCTTCAGACTGGCACGAAGCCTATCCAGTCGTAACGGGGGTTGAGCTTCGAGAGGCGGCACCGGCGTGCAGTAGGTTTGAGGCCAAGCTGAAGGCCTGCAGGACGATTTGGAGGAGGTAGAGCCAGGACGGATTGGATCTCACACGAGGTCAGTCTATCGTTCTCGCTGGCGATCTCTCATTTTCCTGCGAATACGGTCTGGTGTGCGGACTTCAAAGAACCATCGATCAGAGTCTTGGTCTGCCATGGACCTGGTGTGTCATGTCATTCTCTTCCTGTGCGAGTGAGCGAAGAACGGCGACTGGCCAGTCAAAATCGAACACGACAGGTTGTCTGTGAGTTCGAGTGTGCGCGGTAATTTCTTGTGGTAGTACATACCAACGCTTTCAAGAGACTGCACAGCTTTCACTTCCACCCATCGTCCCCCGTCGTCCGCAAAGAAACAGCCATGTACAATGGACACAGGATGGTAAAAAGGTATCCTCAGTACGCGTACCACACCAAGACGCCCCTTGTGAGTTCATCCATACGCGATACTCGAACGCTCTCTCAACGACGATGCGGGCCACAACTTTACGTTCACGGCCACACCTCGGCATGTGGCCTACTCGGAGCGCGAGACTCATCAGTCGAAATCCCCGACTCCCACGAAGTGGGGCCACTACCAATAGATGTAGTGGCGTCGTGACCGGTGCGGCTGCAGTGCTATGCCGACCCAGACCCGTGACTGCCGCCCCATAAACAGTAGAAGGCGGGGAGGTCAAAATCGTAATCACTCCTCAACTCGTACACGATATATATATATATATATATATATATTCGAAGAATTTCTGATAACGTACCAGACAAGGTCTTTCGCCTTGCGCATCGTCATGTAACATACTGACTTTCGTATATAGCTTTATGAAGCAAAGTTCTGGAAACGCTGCTTTCAGAGCAAACTATTCAACGCACATCGAGCATCTATCCGTTCCTCTGCGACGCAACACGTTGCAAAGGAAGATCCAATATTGACAAGTGTCTTGAAAAGGATGACGATGGTTCGTATGCTGTCTATCACGCCTTAGCTATCGGACACTTATAATCCTCGGACGGGTTCAGAATTGGAACCTGGGCGGCCGCGAGACGAAGTATCAGATTTATGTATCAATCTTGGCGCTAAGCTCTGGGACCATCCATGGCGAGGTGAGCGGGCGTTCTCACCAATGGCAATAGTACCGACGCCAACTTCACAATGTGGACGGGAAACTAACGAGATATTACCATGCAGGCCGGCGTCAACGCGGTGCCACTCTCTCTCATTCGTAAATTCAACGTGTACTCCGAGAGATTGCTCAGCTCTGCATTTTAAGTTTTACAACTATTTGAAAACGTTGCTTCTCCGTTCTGGCTCGCCAGGGGAGGTGTCACGGAATAAGCAACGCCAGGTGGGTCGTTGTCTACGATTCCTATCAACCCTGACTTGGATTTACACGGCATCCTTTTTCTGAGATTGAATACGACGGTCTTCGATATCACGGGTTGGCGCCTAGTATCCTCCTCGAAACGCAAGATCGACAAAGATATTTCGAGGGTCAATTGAGCAGGGCAGGGGCTGCGCGTGGCGGTGTAGGGGACTCGAATGAAGCTGCGGGGTCTCTATTCCATGCAAGTTTCACCGAGTAAACACTCTTCGCAAGCCCACCAATCGCCACCGCCGAAGTGACGGCACAATGTCCTTTAAAAGCGGGTCTTCCCCCTGCCCCCATCACACCCGTCACTTGTCCGTCTCCCTAAACAATTCCCCCTGATCAATGGCAGACTGGCAGTCCCCCGCTGAGATAGCGACCGACTCAGGTCGGTCGGGGTACCGTATGTATCGTACTGACCAATATCACCCCCAGTCGCCTTCAACAATTTTATCCACGCTCTCTTGGGGCTCTACATGTAAGTCACGCTTTTCGATGCCGTTCATACGTCCTGACCTCACCGTCGGTATTTAGATGAGAGTTTATCATTTCCTTGGACTTTGATTGGCAGTTCTTCTCCGGACAGAAAAGGTTCAGATGGCCATTGGTAGGATCGTTCGCTTACCATGTCAGTCACCCAGTGACTGACCCTCCTCAGATATTTTATTTCGCGGGTCGCTACTTTCTGCTATTCGCCTTCATAGGAATGTGAGTATTATTTCTCTTCGTTCTGGTTGATGCCGATCTTGAAGAATTTCGTCATAGTGCCGTTACCCTCAACGTTAGGACGGAAATCGATTGCCAGGGCCTCTATACCTTTAACCAGGTATTTGGCAATGCCGCTATCGGACTAGCGAGCATCAACCTTTCGATCAGAACGTAAGCCTATCGATCATGTTCTTTATACAATCTTTATTTCGCTCTCCAGGATGGCAGTGTGGTCGCAAAACAAATATATCACGGCCTTCCTCGTCCTCGTCATCCTGGGACACTGGTCGCTTCTGTTGCATGGTAAATACATAGTTCAACAGTTTGTTGGACATTCACATATTTCGCCCCACCGGAATCCTTCTCAAGGCTGCCTGGATTGACGGTGTTTGTGTTATCACGTACACCGAGAATCAGATCCTCGCCATTAGCTTCATCTATTCCATGGTTTTCGATTTCACCGTTCTGTGTCTGACTGGCTGGAAACTCGCACTCCCTGCTAGCGGCCAATCCAAACTCATCAAGCTCATATTCGATGATGGATTGATCTACTTTATTATCGCGTAAGTCCGCATATATGCGCCTAAACGAATTGGCTCAAAGCTAATATTTGGTACCCAGATTCTTGGCGAACCTGCTTGCGACCGTGAGTACAATGTTCCGTAACTGATGCACCCTGACTGATCACTGGTCTTGACTGCTAGATTTTCATGCTGCTTAACTTGAATCCAGTCACGTCCATCATCGCAAACGTACCCGCTGCAGTCCTGTCTACCGTAAGAAGACTAGTCGAACAATCTTTCCCTACAAACTTACCCTGAATTAGATAGTGGCTAGTCGGGCGGTCCGGAGATTAACAAACTTTACGTCTCCGAAGGCCGAGATTTTTTCGTCTGTGTTTTATCTGGATATTTGGTTTGGCACTTCGATGTCTCACCATTTCTCTGTGAAAAAAGGAGACAGTGTCCACATACAGGTCTGTCCTCCAGATATGGTGGTTGTTCCGTTTGATGAAGTGTGTAGATGGACTCTCTTGTGAATCGCTCGGACTTGGAGTACGATGCCACGGGAAGACTTATTCAAGGCGACGATTTCGATCCTGAAGCACAGGCTATCAACGACGAATTCAAGAAGCCCCCGTATTAGATTCCCAGCTTATCAGCTACCTGATTCGTTTGCCTATTGCTGTGCATTCCGCAATACCCTGCAAATCACTGTTGATACTTTCTCGCATCACTCTCATTATGGAATCCATTCCCTTTCGATGAGACTGATTTGCACTCGCTTCGAGAACAACCGAGACTCTCTTGTTTCTTCATGTGTCATGTCTACTATTATGCTAGCCAGCATGCTGATAGCGTGTCCTCTTGGTACCCTTACGCGGACAATACTGTATGGACTGTAAACTGTATAACCAGATCGAGCCCAAATTGTAGCACCAAGGGTTTATTTCTTGAGAACAGGATGCCGCATAACTCATTTTCTCGAAGTATGGGACATGAAACGAGCACCGGTTGCAATGGCCCGACGTCCGACGTAGCCCGTTTCAGTTGGAGTTTTGAAAGCTTACCATGAACACTCAATTAAACCTGACCATATGCCATCCCCGCCTCTCGTGCTGTTCTGCCTGCCGACCACGTGCTAATCAAAGTTGAGCGATTTGGATATTCCGCCAACAATGTCACCTACCAAGCTCTTGGCGAGGTCCCTCACTTCCGGTAGGTTTATCTTCGTTTAACAATGGTAAGGTGCACTTCCTAGATATTTCGATTTTCACGAGGCGCCAGATGCTCCGGAATCAGGTGTATCGCCAAGTACCCATGGCGTGAGCCTACATGTCTCCTCGCCCTCCCAGTTTCAGCAGTCAATCCATATGCGTTCACAGCTTCTCGCCCCCATTTGCGAGAAGGTACTTTCACGCTGTACGAATTTCCTATCGTCGTTCACAATCTTTAGACAGAAGACCCTACAATCAAATCACTAGCTGCCCTGCGGATCCCCTGAACAATCCATCACCCGATGTAGAGGATCTCGCTATGCTTTACTGCCCCTTATTCTGGACCTCTTTCTGGTGTGAGGACTGGATGAACGCCTCTCAATATCGTGGCGGCGCCTCCCGCATCCTCATTTCATCTGCGTCAGCTAAGACAGCTTTTGCCTGGCATATCTTGTCCGTAAGCGGGGTGCCACTTCGGGTGGTCCCGCGAGACAAGTCGTTGGCCTTACGTCCCGAAAAAACGCCGAGTTCACAAAGAAGCTTGGACTCTATGACCACGTACTGGAGTACGGTGGATTCAAAGGAGCGGACGTGATGCGCGAACCATTGCAAAAGTGAATTTACATTGATGTCGCGGGCAACGAGAACCTGAATTCCAGGGTATTGCACCATTTCTTGGACACGGGTCTCGTGGGCGCTGTTGCTCTCGGCCTCACCAACGTGTCGCCATCATCCAAGAGCAACTCGGCGGAAAAGTGGACCAAGAATGATTTCTCTTCTCAGAAAGCCATGCCGACCTTTGAACAGTTATTTATGCCAGAGTGGCTTGCGAGACGTAAGAAGCAGCTCTCTGTTGAACAGATCACACGATTGCAAAAGGAGGCGTGGACTGGGCTCATGCAGGATTGCAGAGGTTGGGGGATTACGATTTGCAGGTGCGGATAGCCTATGAAGAAGTGGTTAGAGGTGGTTTTCCTCCTAACCAGGGTTTCATCTGGAGTATGTGGGACGAAGACACAGTAAACGCGCGTTTGTGAGGCCAACGAATGAGCATTTTGCTATTAGACTTTGCAGTTGATGGGATTCCTAAATTTGGCAAGACAGGTCGCGTCAGGGACCTCGTATAAACTTGATATTGCCACTGCCACATCCTCGTTTGTATGCTACTTCAGCACATACCCCAACCCCCGCACAGCGCTGACGAATCATACAGAGGCAGGTTGCGTCACCTCATCAAAGCTACGGTGCTCAGTACTCTTGTAGGTCTACGCGCCCGTATCGACGTGAACCAAATCCCGTCCCCCATAGACGACATTGAAGCAGACAAGGAGACATGGGAGAAGCAAATGTATATGACGTTTTACCGTGGAACAATCCACCGCTTTCTACGACAGACTTTGTTGCCTTTGATCAGGGTGAGCACAACGCGAGTTCTTTATGAATTGGGGTTGGCCAATAGCACTGAAACGCTTGTTCTTTTCATCCGCGTGCACTTGTGTTATCGTGGCTAATGCGTTCGTGATACAGGCAACTCGAATCCCAAGCATATGCGTGTCACAACCTGGAATTTACCCGGTTCAGCCCATCTCGCCAGAGAATGCGAGATACCTCTCGCTGTAGTCGTGCAACCGTTTGCGGATCTTGACCCTCGTGAAGAGCCTGTTCCACTAGTCGATTGCGGGCCGAGTGATCCTGAAAGATGTGCCCAGTGCAGGGGATATGTCAATCCTTGGTGTACGTGGGTCGCAGGTGGTAACAGATGGAAATGTAATTTGTGCTCCCACGAAACAGAAGGTTTGGCTCAATCCCGATTTCCCCTTGGTTCTCGGACTAGACACGGCTTAGTTTCACAGGAATATTTCAGCAACCTAAATGCCAATTTCATGCGCTTGGACCACGCTGACCGTCCCGAGCTGAACAAAGGTACTGTTGACTTTGTCGTCGAGTCTGATGAGTACTGGGCATCACCACCTCTACCAAAGTTGACGCCGACGTATCTTACACCCGAGCCACCACCATCGACGCCTCGACAGCCCATCCCGTTACACCATCTTTTTGCATTGGACGTTTCCGCCAATGCCGTCCGGCTTCCTTCAGTCCGTTTGCAGTTTTCTTCTGGACATTCTGTATGGAGGTACCACCGCTGAAGGTTCAACGTTTGAGCTCGCATGCTTTCCACGGGGATGCAGAATCGGGATTCTTACCTTTGACCAAACGCTTCACTTTTACAATCTGTCTGTAAGGGAGCCAAATCCATGCGCCGAATTCCACTCAGTTGTGCACTAGGCAGATCTTCCTTAAGCACCTCAGCTCGTAGTCGCGGATTTGGAAGATATATTTCTGATGGACTGTTTGTTGACTCATGGGAGTCAAGGTATGCTTGACGTTAGCTAATGTCACGTTTTCATCTGATGTATTCTGGTAGGGCAGTCGTCGAGAACCTCGTGGGGTCCTTGGCGGTCGTCTCAAACGATTACTTAGGGGAACAACGAGACGACCAACAACTTCGACGCGTCCAGAACACGCATGTCGCAGACGGTCACAGTCACGCAGATAACTTCAGATTGTTTCGCTGTCTAGATCTAAAGTAAACATTTGCTAAATACAAAGTCAAAAGATCGGAAAGTTCAAAGGAATGACTAGAAATCTAGTTACTGCATCACGAGGATGCACACAATAGAAAGACCCTTTTCGAACGCATACTTCTACACTGTTTGCAGGACACATCACATCTGAGTTGATTCTAGGCCACTTAGAGCACACGAGCGAGCTTGGAATGTTCCTCGTGATCGTTGAGGGACAAGAAGTCACCGCTAGGCTTCATGGCGTACTGGGAAACATCAGCGAGTGAATGAGTTTGACGGTGCGTGTCTACCTGTCGGTCAAACATTGAAGCGACCGTAACGTTGATGGGACAACTCACTCACTTCCACATGAACGGACGTGGGCTCTCTCGCGGGTCTAGCGCATACGTGGGATGGATTTGCGAACACAGCTCCGCCTGACCTCTCGTTGGAATGACTGGGTGATTGAACTGAACCGCTGATAAATGAGCAAGTAACATGTCACTTACTACACCTCTGGGACAGCCAGACTAAAATTATAGAGCCGACGGACTACGCGCGAAGCCATAATCTATGATGCAAGATGAGGAGAGGTTTGATGGATCCACCGAAGACGCACTGTCGAAGCTATGGCAGCAGGAACATTGAAGATGACACTCATGATCGCGTTCAGGTCCATGATCATGAAGATCGTAGCTAATAAGTTTGCCAAGAACCTGCGCCATACATAAACGCCAAATGGGTCAGGGAGTGCACGGATAACGTACGCGAGAATGAAGTAGACTAGTCCATCAGAGAATACCATGCGGACCAGCTTACTGTGGACCCCCGATGTGCCAGAGATACGTCGAGTCCACGCTAATTTATACGCAGTCAAGCAGAGAACCACAAGATCGAAACTCATGGAGTAGATAAACGTGGCAGCGAGAATGGTCGTGTTGCTCCTGATGATTGTACAGCCAACATCTGGGATCCAGACAGCATTGAGCAACACACCTGGAACGGAGATTAGTCTGCGCCTGGGGACTAAATATGCGTGCACGCACCCTGTAAAATAAGGGACCAATGACCGAGGATAAGGAGAACTATGATTCCAACTATCCACTTGTTTTGGGACCAAATTGCTATACTGTCGCGATCAAAGTGAGTAGCGACATACATGAGAAAGTAAAAACTTGCGTGCGGAGCGAAAGGTTGATACTAGCTAGGCCAAGTGCAGAGTCGCCGGCAAGCGTGCAAGGATTAGCTGTCTCCCTGGATCTGCGGCGAGTGTGACAACAAACCTGGTTGAACACATACAACGCTTGGCAATTGACCTGTCTACACTTTACCTTGAATTACGATCAGCAGAAAAAGGAGACTAACGAACTTTGGTGTGTCGAGGGATATCAATCTGCGATGCGGATTAACTATGGAGGAGGCCAAGAATAGCTGACCTCACATTCCGACCATTGCGAAGAGCAAAAGGTATCGTCCGGCAAAGTAAAAAATCTATAACAGGAGGCTTTTAGTTGTAAATTCGGTGACGAACGTTTAACTCACAAGAGGCCATCGAAATTTCTTTCTTCCGAAGAGAACCGACCAGTCAAAATCGAGAGTGACCAAGATCTCCCACCTGATAAAAGGTACTCTAAACTGAAGGGTGAAAAGATCGGCAGTCTTGTCTTACCCGTAGAGACCCAGCAATGCATGCATCAGTCTATCGAACACCACTGCGCAAAGGCTCCTAGTCGACAAAATGAATGAGTCTAGAGATTTATCAGCTCACCTATGTCTATCGAAAGTTCGGAAAGCGACTGCCAAATGACCATTTTGACAGGATGAATCCCGAGGAAGTGAACGACGCGTCAAACTTTCAAAGAGTGCTTATAACAAAGGGGAAAAGCAGGATGCGGAAAACCATCAACAACCCCGCGTTAAAAAGCCTCCGTGCCCTTACGCATTAGCAGTACTGTTAGGCTTCTGTGTCCGTCGAGGGCGCCATCAGTGAATAGTACAATGTGGGAAACCGAACACGCGGTAATAACGCTAGTACCAAAACAACCTCGACGGGTTGCTTAACGGCACCAGATGGTAACACGGAGGTGAAACAGCAAGCCTGCAATCAATCTTAACGGTGGATCTGATTCTGGCACAGACTCACACAGATTGTCTAGTACTGAGAGTGAAACAAGGGATCAAATTCCAGCCATGGATGATGGCTTTCGGTGCTGGGTATTGGAGGCTGGATATGCGCCGCGTGGAGTGTTTCCGAATGTAGTATCGCTACACAAAATGACATTCTGTTCCGTCGGCCACTCGCATATGATGCTGTGTAGTGGATTCCGCAGCTTTAGAGGCTCTGAAAAAAAATCGAGGGTTTGAACGTTCAATTGCCGTTGCTTCGGGGTAGTTCTGTTCTGGTCGGCGATCTCAGAAGCGTGGGCTGCGTGGCTCAGCACCTGTTCGATCAAATTCCCAACAAAGAAGTGAACGGCGTATCGCAAGGTCCTACACTTGTAACTGCTGCCGAGTCCGGAAGTTCAAGGTACCCGTCGAAAATGACCCCGAAAAGCGTTCTCTCCGGTGAGTCCGGTCAGGCTTTCGACGAATAGACCAACTTACGTTGCTCGGTCGCACTTTCCAGCTACTACCGCATCACTTTGAACATCACACACCCAAGCCTAAGCTGAAATGAGTTCATTCAACTCTATATATATATGGCCATGAAGATCAAAAAAATTATCGATTGCAGGGTAAGTAGTTCAAAATAGCCTACTCTCCCAGAAATTTTAAGCTCTTGGCGGACGTCTTGTACTGCAAATATAACGTGATCCTAATACCTAGTTCATGAGTGCAGACCTGCGTCGTCGACTCACGAGGCTTGTATCCGCATGTCACGCACGAGAACACCCGTAGTTGCAGGGGACGTCCTCGAAGCGTTGTTACATGTGGTCGAGACCAAAGAAGGCAATTTTAAAAACTCCGTCAGTGACAATCGATGTACGGAATGCGTTCAGGGAACTTTTCAACGGAGTGAATGGGCGGGAGAGATTCAATCAAGTATGCCCACTTGTACTGTGGAGTCGAGCTGATCCCTCTTTCCTAGCTCTCGACAAGAAAATGGACGCGGGAACTGCTCGAACTTCAAGTAACTCGAGGATGAACACGGACCAATAGTTTAAGCGGCTCAGAGCAGAGAATGGTCCGTGGCAACCTTGGGCTCTGGCTGTCTGATTGCAATGTGGTGATTAACCGATTATTGGTCAATCATTGTCACGCTAAGTTAGTCACTCCGGTGTGAAAGCGCGGAGACTCTATTACTATTACTGTAAATGCTTGGATGAGGCAGCACCACATTTTATTCTTTCTGGTTCAAGAGCGTGGCACTGTACCTATTTTATCTTTAAAAGGCTCCGTTGAATATGAGTCGCCACATTCATCCGTCTGTAGCTATGTGTTAACGAGTCTCTTCCTTCAACGCGCCAAGCGAACTCCAAAGGCTCTAATCTGCAGCCTGTGGGAGTCCCCTCAAGCTCCAAATTCTCGCGTGTTTTTGAGGATGAAAAGTCCTAACACGTCCGGATAATCGATACCATTCTTCGGGCCACTGATCCTTGGCCTTTTCAAGCCTTTCCTCTGCAAGTCTTTGTAAGCCCTTGAAATGTTCTTCGGCCGACAGATCCGATTTCCTGGAGATCTGACGATAGTTACCATCTGTCCATTCCTCTGCAGCCTGGATGATCTAGGGACGAAGTTAGGTGAATTGGCGAGCGACCAAGTGAGAAAAACCAGCCTACCAACGATATCGCGTGGGCAACGTCCGATACGTGGTACCCGCCAGGAGGTGTCTGGTCAAACGGACCAGGACCAGCCTCACCGAAAAGCAGCGCGTGAAGCACTTGGTCGAGTACCGTATCCCCAAACTGCTCGTCATGTTTCTGAGGCTGGACAAGTGATCAGAATTCACCTTAGGCTTAAATTAGAGTGAGGACTCGCCAGTTGAAAGTAAGGATGGTCGTTCAAGAGTGCTCGCGCCTTGATAGCTAATCGTGGTCCTGCGCCGGCGGAAGAAATTTTATATTCAGAAACCACTAATATGCGAGCGGTATCCAGAGCATATGCCTGGTGCTGCAAACCAGGCAGAATATGAGATCGTTCCAAAAGCAACTTCCAGTGGTCATCAGCGGGACGAAACCCAAAGGCTACATGCAAAAGGTGGCTCATCGCGCCCATTTTTCTAGCTTCTGTCAGATCAATTCCTAGAGCGCGCGGGACGCTTGTTATTATCGTCCCATAGTGTCGCTGGCCTGTGTAGAACCTGTGTTGGCCTTGTCGATCCACCAAAGAGTCCTCCTGAACTCCACCGACACAAAGATCAGGGAAATATTGCCGAAAGAAGGCTGTATAGAGTTGCCGAATGAGCCCGACGGAGAGATTGATTTTCAAACGCCTGGTGTGATTTTCGAATATTTCCGCGACCTCCTCGCCAGTCCACGAATAGGAGTTGCCGATCCTCGGGAACGTACAACAGAAGATGTATATCTTCTGGGGAACTACTTCCTTTCTGAGGAGAACAAGAGCCCGGATTACGATTGGCCGAAGGATTCCCAAGTAGAACATGAGGGAAGCTGAGAGAGCGGAGGGCAGGAACCACAGGCAGTCCTGCCTGGTCCGACTCGACTGCTTCGCCGCAGGCTTGGCGATTGCCAGGTTACCATCGATCAGAAAAAGCCCTCGACTTGTGCCCGTTTTCGGGCACTGAGAAAACTGGAGCGAGGCGAACTGGAATGCGCGTGGAGGAACTCCGCAAGTGAGAGCAATTGCGACCATGAAGCGAGAGAGTATCTGATCATTGTTGTCCAACCACGTCCGGAGCCTTTCTTCACTACTGAAAGATGGCGAAAGGGCTTTCGCTACGTCGGCGATAACTGGCTCGAAGAGATTCGCGTTCTGTTCGAAGATAGAAGATGCGTCCTTGAGGTCATCCGAAAGTTCCGAAAGATCGGTAACACTGGCGAGGAGGTCCTTGGTTCCTTCCGGAAGACTTTTCTTGAGTAATGAATCAATTTCCAGCATGATTCGGCGAGCTTCTGATCCAATATCTACCATATTGATTCGGTGACTTTCTCCGATCGCATCCACGACCACAGTAGATCCATCAGGTTGAAATCCATGACCGATAGCGGAACTTTCCTTGAATGCTGCAGGCGCGACACCGAACCAGGTGGACTTGAAGCGATCGTAAGGTGTGAAATAGTCGCAACCCGGAATGGCTCGAAGCCATTTTTCTTTCTCCCGATGGATAATTCTGGACGTAGCGTTAGACTCCAGAACAGACGCTACGGGGTTTGAAAGAATACCTGAGGATGTTGGTCGCAGGAACCTGCTCTCCTTCGCTGAGCATTTCTAGCCCTTCCAGTTCTTCTTCGGCCATTGGGTCTTCTCGATCATCGTCACTATCATCTGCGGCGCAAGAAAATCCTTGGACGCTCGTCAGAGCGTCTTCATCGCTTTGGTCGGTCAATAATTCTTCTCTGGGCATCTGTCGACTGTCTGATGTGTCATTCCTGAAAAAGAAGAAACCATCCTGACCGTTCGCCTCCAATCGTGCAAGGTGAACAATAATGCTGAAAAACCAGTACTGGAGAACGGCGCAGTC
>JBBPRO010000779.1:0-13007 GCA_038093055.1 Boletus mariae
ATAGAATTCTGACATCGAACTTTTTGCAGAATCACACCTCACCTCCTTGAAAAACTGGACCACAGCATAACTCACGCTGACCGCACCCCAGAAATTGATCTCGAAGAGTGTCCTGGCGTCGGCGTCGGACGTGCATTCGACTTCTCATAGGCATTGTTGAACACGACGTCCAGCCGTCGAAAGACATCTCGCGTGCGGGCAAATGCAGCAGAAATATCATCGGGACGGCTGACATCGAGGGGAAGGATAATGAGTTGGGAGGGTGCGTAGGTGGTGGTAAGATATGTGTGCACGGAGGGCGTACGGAGTGTAGCGACAACGATATCACCCTTCAAGAGGACGCAGCAATAATGACTGGGCGGTATTGTGTTACTTGGATTGACAGGACGGATACTCACTAAACCACACTCTGGGAGGACTCATGGTGGTGAGCGTATACTGGCCACATACTGAACATGATTGGGGCAGGCCGCCCTCTACCCTCGATGTTGAATAGTATGCAGTCAGTGTATACTAGGACTCCGAGATCAGAAAGGCGGGCGACCGCCGACCGTTGTTCCTGCGTGCTTCTATCTAACCCTTGCAGCTTGACAAGGTAGAGCGGGTACTATCGGATAACACGAGACTCGTGAGGCTGTACTGAAAACCAGACAGGCGTTAGATGGACTGAATGAAACTGAGTTTGATAGATATCGGCAGGCAATTGTTGTCAAGCAACGCGATCAGAGGGACCCCTGGCCACCATTTTGTCGACATACGGTAAGCGACTGGAGTAGTGGAGAGTAGTAAATATTTGGAGTATTGGAGCACCTGTTGCCATTGGAGTACTCGTAATGATGATTGCCAAGATCACCCGCTCATCATCATCATCATCATCCTCCGAGCACACAGTGCAACAAAGAACCCACGCCTGTTTCAAAATGGACTGGCGGACAGACAGGAAAGGTTTCATAAGATCAGAACGTCTCCAGTTCGCGGAAGAAAAAAAAGGGGAATTTCAGCACAAGTTACAACTCCGCGTTCGATCTTACTAACTTGGCAATATTGGAGAACCAAGCAGATGCTAACTGTTTATGGGTTAAACAAGTGACTGTGGAATGCCTGGGTGACGGTGCACGGCGTCCTCGTGAGACATGGGTACTACGTTCGAGATGGCGATAGAAAGTATTTATTATGCAGAGGAAGCCGCTTCGATGAAAGAGGGCATGAATACCAAAGTCGATGAGTCTGACAGCGAGGAATCGAGTGAGCAGCAGCAGCCATAGGCTCACAACCAGATTTCCGCGCAGGTGAAACTAGCGCACATCTACGTCTTGATTCCTCACAGCTCAATCTTATCCTTTGATAGGTCCTCAGACCAAGGAGCCGCATTCACCACCACCGAATCCTCCCGATAGGCAGAATCAAGGGTATTTTCTTGTCGTTGCCAGCACTGACGGCCAACCGGTAGATTGTCTCTGCAAACTTAAATGGATCACCATCAAACGACATTCCTTCAAAGGTATCGCGTAAAGATGCAGTCACAGTATCGGCGTAGGCAGGATGGGTGGGGAGTATCTTGGTAGCCGCAATGGTGTTGGTGTCGAACGCGCCGGGTTGGAGGATGCAGATCTGTCTGCGGTTGTAAGTGATCAGTGTACGAAAAGCGGAATTGATGTATGGGAACTTACCATTCCAGTGGGAGTTCCCTTGCGACAAATCCTGTGAAACCTTCGATGGCTAGGTATGTTCGTGTCAATGTCAACGACAGAGGGAGAAGGAGACTACTCCCACCTTGAGGGCGTCGGCAAAAGAGACGATAGAGTTGACTACTTCGAAAAAACAATCCTGGATACCTGCTCACCTGGCAGAATAAAATGCCATACCCGGCGGCTCAAGAAACCCCGACATGGAGCTATTCTGCAAGATTACTCCACCATTCCCGGGCGGATTTACCTCCCTAAAAAACCGGACCGCTGCGCGACTCACGCTGACCGCACCCCAGAAATTGACCTCGAAAAGTGCCCTGGCGTCGGCGTCGGACGTGCATTCGACTTCTCCGAACAGTGCATACCCGGCATTGCTGAACACGACGTCCAGCCGTCCAAAGACATCTCGCGTGCGGGCAAAGGCGGCAGAGATGTCATCGCTGACATCGAGGGGAAGGATAAGGTGTTGAGAGGGCGGGTAGATAGTGGTAAGATTGTGAGCGAGGGCGTACGGAGGACAGCGACGACGATATCACCCTTCAAGAGGAGGACCTCCGTGACTCAGGGCTCTTCCGAATCCAGAGGACGCGCCGGTGACTGGTTGGTATTAGCCTTACGTGTCAGTGCCTGGTTCAACGGGACGGGTACTCACTGAACCAGACTCTGGGGAGGTTCATACATACGGTGAGTTTATCGGAGAGCGCTAATAGTTCGAGCATCGTCAACAGAGTGCTTGAACGCAGTTGGGCCGAGAGCCGGAAAGTCGTCAAGCGATACTGTTACTCGTCTGCCACTTTGCAGTGGCAGCTACGCTGTACTCAAGGGGAATAAACAGTTCGCACGACCCGTCAGGGTTTGCACTGCCCGCAGCATCAAGGGTGCGGTTGCAAAACAGCTGGAGTAAAGGTAAAGTATGGCAAGAAACATATAGGCTCACCGGTGAGTAGTAGCTTGCTGTCGTGACAGACTTGCCAAGAAACAAACATTTGAAAAGTGTCAAGACTAATCAAGACTAAGTTGGTCTTTTTGTCAGCGAATCGATTGTCTTAGATAAAGAGGCTGCCTAGATACTATCAGGGGGTCCCCGCTCCTGTCAGCGACCCTTGACGGGGACTTGGGACCTTTGAGATATTAATGTGCTTTGTGGGTCAGGAATTGAAGAAGCCAGTGCTAGTTTATGATAATTTGCCAATGTCTCCTGCTTCCATGTTCCGGGTCACTCCCAGGATTTCAATTACCTTGAGAACACCCAGGAGAGTGCATGTTGCCAGGCTCCAATCTCAAGCTCGCAGCACCTCTGAACACAATCACTGGCCTTGCGACGGACCAATACGCATGCTCACTTTTGCGTCTGCAGCCCCCAAGGTTCCCTCAGAGCAACTTGGATTCGTTCCAGACCAACATACGACTGACTCGCCGGTCGCCACCACGGATGACCGCAAGATTGCCATTCTATGGACACCCCAGAACTGGTCGCGATTGTATGTGCACCACGTCGTGATCCGTCGACGATCATCACTACCCTCTTTCTAGCCATCACATTTGGCTGCGGGATCACTGTCGATGCCCAGACTGTTTTCACCCCGTCACGAAACAAAGATTGGTCAACACGTTCGAGGTGTGTCAATATCGCAACGGGCACCATGTCCACTCATGCAAGTCGTCTAGATCGCTCCGGATATCAAACCCCATCAAGTTCAGTCTTTGGCTGATGGCCTAGAAGTCATCTGTATGTCATTGTTGGCACCATTTAGTGTGACAAGATGGTTGATTGACGCAGGGCCTGCCTCTGGCACGGAGTTTCACTCTTCGTTTTATCCGTGGTCTTGGTTGCAGGCGCATACATATGACCCCCCACTCAAGTCACCGTCCAGCTTTGGCGAGTCTGTGTTGTTTGTGGCATGGCGAGTGCAGAGCGTTTGCCTGACTGACAGCGTAGGAAGGCACTATGGGGGGCAAAGATTGCCAAGTCACCACCGACGGTCTCGTATGCAGACGCGATGGATGACAAGGACGAGGGATTGTATAAATGGTTATCTAACATAGTGGGTATGGGGCAGACAACGGAGATGTAAGCGCTGACGACGGGACAGGACCGATTCGGATTTTGCCTCGTTTCTGGTGTTCCTGCCACTCCAGCAGCGACGGAAGAGTTGTCGAAGCGGATTGGGTTCATTCGTGAGACGCAATGTAAGTTGGTCTTCTTTTTCGGGAATGTGCGAGATAAGAGGGTTGATTTACAGACGGCAAGTTTTGGGAATTTACAGCAGACCTGTCCAAAGGGGACACGGCCTATACCACGATGGCCCTCTCGGCGCACACCGACAATACGTACTTTGTTCGTATTAATTGTGTCTGGGCAGTGCTGTGACTGATGTGAGGGATAGACAGACCCATCCGGACTGCAGCTCTTCCATCTTCTCTCCCACAGAGGAGGTTCTGGCGGGGTCACGTTGCTCGTCGATGGCTTCTATGTTGCCTCGTTGCTCAGGGAACTCCATCCCGACGCATACAAACTGATATCACGGATTCCTATTCCTGCGCACGCTGCTGGGGATGCGGGTTCACTGTACCGCCCTAGTCCGTCAAACGGATACCCACCATTGCGACACAACGAGAGCGGTGAGCTGGTGCAGGTGCGTTGGAACAATGACGACCGGAGTGTGATGGATCACTTGGATGCCGAGTTGGTCGAGCCATGGTAAGCGGTAGTCTATGAATGGGACCATGGCTGATCCATTTCGGGCCAGGTACGACGCGATCCGTCGCTGGCACGGGTTGCTGACGAGCGCGGACTCGGAGTACTGGGTGCAGCTGACGCCGGGCACGGTGCTGAGCGTGGACAACCACAGGGTGCTGCACGGACGATCTGAGTTTGATGGGCAACGACGTGTGTGCGGTGCGTACGTCGGTGTGGATGAGTATCGGTCGCGGCTGGGGGTGCTGAGGGAGCGGAGGGCGGGCGGACGAAGTGTGTGGAGCGCCGGGCTTTGACCAAAAGCGGAAAGGGGCGCGGCACCGAAACACGGCGGAGTGTGAAAGTGTGAATTGGCAAAAGTGCGGAGAGTTTCCATCACGTGACCTAGCGTCTAGATCGTGCACATGACGCGGAGTTTGAATGGAGATTAAACCTTAGATCTGGGGTGTCTGGGGTCTCTCTCTCTTATCACTCATAACATTATATCCCTCGCACAAGACGACTCGAGCTCATCATGGCCTCCTCGTTCGGTGTCGTGCCACCAGACAGCGCCAATCTCAAGCATGCCGCCCCCGCCGTCCCCCTCCTCCCGACAGACCAGTTCGCCCGCATGCACCTCGAACATCTCACCGCACACCCACCCGACTCCGTCTTGTTCCCCTTCCTCCACGGCCTCGACGGCGACAACGATGCACAGTGCATGTTCTTTGCCTCCTCTGGCTCGCACCCCGCAGCCATGATCCGCGACGCCTCAGGCCGCGTCGTGCGCCCACCCCGCTACAGGGGTCTCGTCTGCGTCCTCTGTGACGACGACTTCGACGTCCCCGCCTCACCCATCTCAGACGACATCGAGTACGACACTGACTCTGACGAGTACTCCGGGGACGATCATGTCGAATTGTCCTCCCCCGATCAAGAATCCCCAATGGACATTGATCCAACCCCCTCCTTCATGCACCCAACCACACTCCGCATATCCACCGTTGACTCGGCCACAAATACCAAGACGTCCGTCCCATCTCCAAGCGCCCCCCTCAACATCATCTACACCAATCTTCGCCCTCCCCACGACCGCAGACCCTCCTCCACCTCTTCATCTGACTCCTCCACGGACGCTTCTTCCACAGACTCCCACTCCAGATCCACCAGCGCCACCTCTCTCCCTTCACCCTGCTCAGCCGCAGCGCCTGAGACCCCTCCCCTTGGATCCATCCCAGGTGCGTTGTCGCATTTTCCGTCCTCGCCATTCCCAGCCCAAACGCGATTTAGCCATTGTTCCTAGCAAAAAACCCAAAAAGTGCCCCATCTTGACCTGCTCGTTCCTTCCCTCCCAGCTCATACAACCCTGTCCCCCTTCCCGTACGTATGATTTCAACAATTGGACTCGCGGCGACTCGACGGCGCTTGAGATTGATTGGGAGTTCAAAGCCGCCAAAGTCCCTGATGGCATCAGCTTACGCAATTTCGGTATACAAGTCGTGAGTCTCATCATCTCATACACTCTCAACTTGCCAACCCCAAACAGCCTCTCTATACCTCCATCTCAGACATCGTCGTATACTCTCCCAAGGGCCCCACCCCTGCTGCTCTCAGAGTCGCGGCTCGCTTCAAGAAAGCCGTCGAGAAAAAGAGGCGGGAGCGACTAGAGAGGTGGGTTCAAGCCGGCTTTCATTATGAGGCGGACAGCCAGCAAGGCCAAGAGCCGCACTCCACCCCCGAAGGGTTTCTCAAGTACGGCGTTTATATACTCGACGCCAATGCGGAGCAGTTGGAGCGCGATCTTCCTTGGCTCCTCGTCAGGAAAGATGGTGAATGTGCGGGGGATTGCCAACACTCACGGACAGAGCGTCTTGCCATTGGCAGCGAGGTAACGCATGGTCTCACAGAAACGACCGACGGACGACTCGTTGATAAGCTCGAAATCGAGGCCAAGTTGGCCCACGAGCACTCCGAGCGCTTGTCCGCGTCTATTCACTCGAACGTCGATTCCGTGGCTGCGCTTAACCAGTCACCTGTGAACACACGCATACACAGATGCAAGCGTGCCAACACTATCGACTTTGCTCAGCGCGAAAAGGACGAGATGAGAGATCTCACTCGCGCTTCTGAAATTCTAACCGTGTGGGGCACTGAAAACAGGGACCTGCAAACAGTACGCGTTTTCCCCTTATTATCATTGTCCCACTCATGCGTCCTGTCGTAGGACGATGCTTCTGGAAGCACCACGGCGACATACTGGAATCCAAATGCAGGTCAAGTGTTCCTAGGGAACGCAAATGACGTTCCGATGTGGGAACCCTCTCCAAGACGAAGAGGACTCACAAAACTTCAATGTGATCCATCCTGGGCGGTCTCTCCGACCACCTCTGCATACATTGATCCGTTTGCAGATCCATGTAGCCCTCACGGTTCTGTAAAACCTTCTCCGTTCGATTCATACACGAATGACCCCCGGCATGGCTTCGGCTTTGATATCTGCATTGAATGCCACGAGCATGCACCGCTTCCGTCTCTAACCCACTTACGAGCCGCGGAGGAACATATACAAATGATGGAGGTGGAATGGATTGAGAAGTGGCCTCGGCACTGGGAACAACAAGGTTCGCGTGCGTCTTTCCCGTCTGATCACGCCTTTGAAGTCGTCGACATCTTGTGCTGACAACTTCTCCCTAGGAACAATCCCGCATCGACCTCCGCCGCACCCTTCCGCCATCATTCATCTCCCCTTCCCCAGTTCTCCGCAGGCAACGCATACGGGGTTGAATGCACTGCTACCTGTGATCAAGTTTCTGGAAAGAATGGTCACGCCAGGAGCACTGGGATGTTTAACGGGCGCGAGTCCCGGTGTGGGAGGTGCAAGCGATAACGGAATACCCCCCAAATCACAAACACCTCCGACGCGGTGGCCACCTATACCAGAATCAAGCGGGAGCAAAAGTGGTTCGACCACGTCTCCTAAGCCTGCTTCTGGGAGCACAATGCACGAATACCCAATGGACAATCAGAAAAATGAAAGCAAAGCGATGACTCCGATGCGTCCGACATACCGGCCTCGTCCGCTCAAAGTGTTGCTATACTCGAGTGATGGATACACAGAATCATCAGTCCCCGCGCTTTGTTTGTTAATGGCTGTCAAAGGATTGTGTTTACCGGAGGCCTACTTGGAGATGCAGGTTGGACTCTACGTCTATGCATGGGTTCGTTGACTAACTTGTACTGCCGCAGGTCACTAATCGCCGATCATTTTTTGTCTACCAATCTGAGATCTCCCTGTTGAAAAAGGTTGAAGCTCGATTGGTAGCGAATGTATCTTTCCACTCACGATATCAGGATATCCAACGAGGACCTTTTGGGGTGCCTGTACCAGCAGGCGAGTACCTTGCTCCAAGGATCAATACCAATGGACATCGACCGCACGCGTCAACCATCAACTACGGTTCCTCTGTCCCCTTCGTTGCTCGGCCTACTTTACCGACCACGACGAAGCATATAGGGCGACCGCGAGCAAACACTCTGCCGTCGTTGATATCAGATCATCAGACATGGTTTGATGACGCAAGGTTTGATGGGAGCTTCCCGAGTCGTGTGCTTCCGTTTTTGTATCTCGGAAACTTGTAAGTCGTTTTATGAGAAATAGTGGCATGTATACTGAGCATATACGCAGAAACCACGCCACAAATGTATATATGCTTCACGCCCTCGGAATTACACACGTCGTCTCGGTTGGGGAATGTGCTCTCGTACCGCCACCGCAAACTACCTCTCCCTTTTTATATGGCTCCCCACGAACCCATCCCACAAATCTCACCCCTCCAGCACTTGCCGCAGGGCACAGCCCTTGCAATCCAGGCTCTCTCTGGATCGAAGAACGCGAAGGCCGAATCAAGGTTCTTGACATCAAAGGCGTCTGCGACGACGGGATTGACACGCTCGAACCCCAACTGCACCCCATCTGTACGTGGATTGAAAAAGCGCGTCTCACTGGGGGTCGCGTGTTGGTGCACTGTCGCGTGGGCGTGTCTCGGAGCGCGACAGTGACGATTGCGTATGTGATGCAACACCTCGGGTTGAGTCTCGTGGAGGCATACTTGGTTGTGCGCAGCCGCCGGTTATCGGTGTTGATCCAGCCAAACATGCGGTTACTGTATAATCTGCTGGGGTGGGAGGTGAGGTTGGCGAGGGAACGGGCGGGTGGGGATGAGGGACGGCTGCGGGAGGAATTGGCGAGGGCGTTGAGCTGGCCGTCCCTGGCAAGAGAGGTGCATGCGTTGAATGAAAAATATCTGAGTTAAGAGGTTTGTGCGATTCCTTTGCTTGTTGTTTTCAGTCTTGTGTGTTGTACACCTTTTACTTCTGTTCTCGTCTTTGCGTCTTGTCTCTTTTTTTTTTTCTGATATGTATGGCCGTGAGTCAACGAATACACACTGTATACGTATACACGATGCTTTGCTTTCACTCAATCACGCGTGTATTAAGTTGTCACCAGACGTTGGATTCAATGCGGTTTCAAACCGACAGATCATAAATACCGACAGCTGTTGACACGCCATCCTATGCCCGATGTAGTAAACACACGCTCTCGACCTGCAAGAGCTCGCTCTCCCTAAACAACACATTCAGCGCCCCCGGCCTCGCGACCCGCAACCACCCCCGTCCCCGCCGCTCGCGCTCGAGCACCAGACACAGGTGCGCCCACCCCGCATGCAACGCGGCATACCCAGGCGGACCCGCACGCACGTCATAATCGACCACACCGAGCGCGTACTCGCGTCCGCGTCCGTGCGTCTCACGCGGCTCATGGTCGTGCTCATGCCGCGCGTGCGGCACGTACACCTGGATGGGGTCTTGCGTTGGGAGCGCGGGCGTGAGGAGGAAGCGCGCGCTGTGGCTGTCGGTCGGCTCGAGGGGCTCACAGTAGGCAGGGACGAGGACCAGTTTGATGCGGAGCCCGAGCTTGGTGAGCTCGTACGTGGGGTCCCCGAGGGCACTCGAGGAGTCGCTCTGCGGGGCCTGGGCGCCGTAGCTTTGTGGGGAGGAAGGGAGGGCGAGGGACCATTGCGAGGGTTTGCCGGTCCATGCGAAAAGGTCTGGATCGGTATACTGGTCCGCGATCGTAGTCATGAGCTTGTGGAACGCGCGGGGGCCCTCTCCGTACGCGATGGGTATGGTGACGTCGAAGAGGGCGACAAGGGAGTACGCCATATCCTCGATCCGACAGGTGGTGCGTTGCGATGCCCACTTCATCTTTTCGGACACTCTGGTGCAGCTTGGGACAAAGTTGCGTATGTCGGCGTCAGGGATGCCCGTCGCTTTGGTGAGTGCAGCAACGACGGTCTCGTTGTCCTTGTCATTGATGCGCTGCTCCTCACGATTGTCTCTTCCGCCGCGTTCTTCTCTCCGTCCCTCCACAACGGCAGGACAGATCGGTGACCAGTCCCTGCCATAAAACCGAATCTTGCGCGCAAATAGGAGCTCTGGCAAGGTCCAACTTGCGGTGAGCCAAGAATCTGACACCATGTCCTCCAACGTTGAAGAATCCGCTAGATGAATGATGCATATACGCGCCTCCGAGTACCAGAGACCTGTTGATAAGATGACCTCCTCGATTTCCGCGCCACTCTCCCTGTTGATGCAACACATGTCTGCCCAGACGTACTCGCAACCGTAGTCGGTCCTCGCCTTCTCACAGAACCTGGCGAGTTTCTGGTATTCCGGTCCAGTCGGAGCAGGCTTTTTGGTCACTTGAAGCCGCCTGCTGGCCAGTTCTTGAAACAAGAATTCACTGTTGCTCCGTTTGTGAGAAAAGATGGCGAAGCTGAACATGGTCCGGATATACTCCGTCTTGAAGGCGCAATGTCAGGGTCCGCGAGATACAAGTTTCATGGGACTCACAAAGGGTGCGACGACCTCTGGATCCAACACGGAGAGGCCCAACCTTCTGGCCTCCTCGTCCTGTTCCAGCAATAGTTTTGCGAGATGTGTGTCGGAGAGGGACTCGATCCGCGATCTGAAGATTTCCCATATCTCGTTCCGGCTGAGCAACATCATGTCGGTGATACGGAGGAGATGGGTTGGAAGGGTGTTGAAGACGTATGTTTCAAACGTTGTTCGCAGACGCTGACGTACCAACGCCTCCCGTTCATTCACACTGGGCTGTGGAATGGACGGGGCTGTTGAAAGTGAGGCTGCGTGACGCCGGGGGGAAGTCGACTTGCTTCGAGTACCCCTGGTTGCGGAGCTACTTCTGCCGCAACGACTGCGCGGGCGTGCGCCATAGTCTGATGTGCTATTCGTCGTCGTGGACGGCTGACGTCGGGGCGGCCCCTGGGGTGGGACGATGTCAGGGGGAAGACTGGGCGATTGCCAGCCATCGCGATCGTCCCGATGTCGGGGGTAAAAGTGATCTTGTTGGACAGGGTTAGGACGGCGCCTGGTTTGTGGTGCGGTCTGCTGAGGACGCTGGTAGGCAGTGGGGCTGTAATAGGGCTCGTCGTCGTCCTGGTAGTGGGGTCTGTTCTGAGGCCAGTGTTGATGGTTGGCGTACAACATGTCTTTGGTGCCCTCTGCCTCGAGCTCGCGTATTCATTGCAGTGGTAGCGTGGCCAGCTCGTGGTTCAAACATTCCTAAAATATTATGTATTATTGGAGACAAACTACGACATGGGCAACGCCGTCTCCATCATACGCTTTGCAGTCTCCGAACTGCTCGACAGTGTGCACAAGGTACAAGCGCTGAATGAACGCATCGCAGTGGAGCCAGGACTGCCGGTGGAGAACCCAACCCTGTCATTTTGGATGTTCCCCGCTTCCCCTATCGCCCGTCACTGCTCAGACCTACCACAACGTGCAGACGTCGTCGTCGTAGGCTCAGGCATCACCGGCACCTCTGTCGCAAAAACATTGTTTGACCACGCGCATGCGGAGGGAAAGCGTCCAGTGGTGCTCATGCTCGAAGCGAGGGACGCTTGTTCAGGCGCAACAGGCAGGTAACCTTGCGTGTATGTTTGACCGCAGATACGTGCTCAAAGCAACACTAGGAACGGCGGTCACATCTCTCCCGTTCTCTATCACGACTATGCGACCTTTCGCCAAGACCACGGCGACGTTGCCGCACAAAAGTTGATGCAATTTCGTCTCGCGCATCTCCACGAGCTGAGGCGCGCTGCGGAGGGGGAAGGGGTACTGGACGAATCGCAGTGGCGTCAGGTCGAGGCTGTCGACGCGTTTTACAATCAAGAGCTGTTTGAAAAGGCAAAGGCAAAGGTGCAAGCTTATCAGGAAGCCTTGCCTTCCGATGCATTCCATTACCGGGTGTACGAGGCTGCGGAGGCGATACAGGTATGGATCTCTGTGTACTGGCGACGAACGTGCAATGAAACGAGGTGTCTAGAGGTTTAAATTAGCGTCGGACGCCGTCGGGTGTATCGCATCCAGCGCTGGTGCCATACATCCATACAACTTTGTGACGGGCATCCTTTCGAAACTGTTGTCACGCTATCCCGACAAGTAAGTGGATTCGTAAAAACTCGGTTGGCTTGGCGGGGCTCAGACCATAGCTTCTTTCTGTGCACCAACACGCCGTGCACTGCGATCATGGAGCCTTCATCAGCGGACCCATTCTACACCGTCACCACCCCCAATGGATCTGTGAAGACGCCTCATGTGGTCCATGCGACCAACGGCTGGTCATCACATCTGTTGAAATCTATGCGAGGCAAGATCATTCCGTTACGCGGGTACATGACCACACAGCGTCCAGGACAATCCATCCCTGCGGAGATGCTCCAACGATCGTTCGTCTTTTATGAAATACCTGTCGGCTTTGACTACCTTGCGCAGCTCCCAAACGGCGAACATGAATTCATGCTCGGGGGAGGGTTCACACAAGAGGGACACGAAGGATACGAAGGAATTGCGAACACGGACGACAGCAGGTACAATAAGCGTATCGGCGCGCATCTCGGAGGAATTCTACCGAGGTACTTTGGAGAGGACAACTGGGGGCGTGAGGGACAACCGTCTGACGAGGACATGTGGTTCAAGGGACGGGTGAAGGCGAGCTGGAGTGGCATTCTTGGCATTTCTGCGGACATGCTGCCGTGGGTCGGTCGCTTGTCACCGACGATAATTGGGCGCTCGGCTCCCCGTGCGCAAGGCGCAGATGAAACGTTCGTTTCTGCGCCTCCTGGGGAGTGGATCGCAGCTGGGTTCTCTGGCGAGGGAATGACCCATGCGTGGATGAGTGGGAAAGCGTTGGCAGAGATGATTCTGGGGAGAGAGACAAACATCGCAGAGTGGTTCCCGGACATTTTGCGGGTCAGCACGGACAGATGGAAAAAGGCCAGACCGGAAGTGTTGCTTGATTTGACGAGCAGAGTGTAACTTGTTGATTAGCCAACAAATAATAGTCTAAACTAAAACCAAAGGCAACGTTTTCTCTCGACGCCATGGATACTCCACCGACACAATCAACCAACCTGACCTGGGCCAATGTCGGTCTCAGTCTCGCCTTTATCCTCTTCAATGCCCTCATATCCACAACCCTCCACCTCGGCGTCGCTCGCTCGCTCGTCACCTCAGCAATCCGCTGCATCGTGCAGCTCGCCCTCATGGGTTTGGTC
>JBBPRO010000780.1:0-13007 GCA_038093055.1 Boletus mariae
ATCTGCGGAAGCCAGTCCACTATCGCTATCCTTCGTTCTGGGCGCATTTCTCATCATCATCGGAGGTTATGTCCGATACAAATCTTATCGGGCGCTCGGACCCCTCTTTACGTTCGAACAATGCATCTGCAAGGACCACAAGTTGGTCACGACCGGTCCGTACGAGGTTGTTCGTCATCCAAGCTATACAGCTTTATTGATAACTTTCCTTGGGACGTGCATCGTGCATGGTGGTCCGAGCTCTTGGTTGCGCACGTCAGGCTTTCTGTTTTTGCCGTGGGTCAGACTGGTAGTGGGCATTTGGATCTTACTTGTACTAGCATGTGTTGTAACAGTATTTCTCCGGTCGACGGACGAGGATCTCATTCTTTCGGAAAGGTTTGGGAAGGAGTGGGAAGAGTGGGCCAGACGAGTACCTTATAAACTTGTGCCATTTGTTTACTAGCTCATTTTTTCAGGGGACCAATGGTGGGAGAAAAATGATCTTGTCAGGCTGTCTCGCTCGGTAAGCCTGTCTTCGCGTGAGGTGGACAGACTGGTATACCCAAGTTGGAAACAGTAAGGTCATCAGGAACTCATCCAGGTCCTGTCAAGTCCCGTTGAACCTGACACATGTGCTGTCATGGTCCGGTGCTCGGACTACTTTGAGACCTTGATCAACACGGAGCGTTGAATAGTGTCCTCCAAGCCTCGAGGACTCCGCCATATCTGCGAACCACGGCAGAAACGATTCAATGGACTGGTCGTCTGTGAACGGCATGGGACTTCAACTTCGTTTTAGCTACTGTTTCTTTGCCATCTCTCGTCAATTACTTATCATCGTTGCTACCAAGTGGTGGTGGTCCAGCTCCGGCTTGCGTAGTGACCTTTTTAGTAGTGTGTTCTCTGCAGTCAGCTGACGCTCAGGTGAAGAGGGTCAATTCAAACGGTGCTTACCGTACTCGGCCAACGTTCGAGCAAGCTGATCAAATAATGTATTGAAACCAGCGGAGATGCGCGTCACTCAGTGCTCCTGACTTGTTTGATATGTCCAGGTTTGACAAAAAAAGAAGTCTTAGTTATGATGGGTGCAAGTTGTTGAAATGTGTTGTCCGAGCTGCGATCGGCGCATAGACTCAGAACTCTCAGTCACTCTCACCACCAAGCTGGTTTTCAATGCTACTCAATTGATAGATTTCAAGTTCACTTCATCCCTTCACCGGCACCGCGGACGACGCTGCATCGAAATATATCGTTATCCATATTATTATTTTTCCTGTCGTCGATTCGGTCAAACAACCTGGTCGCAAGCTCGTGCGGTCTGTGCTGCCACCCGTGTCTACAGCGTCCAAGTTGGGGATAAGTAGTACTTGTCATGCTGGCGCTGCGTCAAAAACAATTGTACTGATCATGTAGATCAAGACCTGTCTGTTTTCCACTCTTTCCGAACTTGTTTCAGATTAACCAATCTCCAGAGAACCGGTTCCACGGTGGAATACTATGATCCGGCCCCATCCCTAGGCAAACCAGAAGCATTTATAACCTTCTCTGTATCACGGATGACGAGTGCGCTTGTAGCAACCTTGGGCAGGTCCATTGTGGATAATGTCGTGCTTGGATCATTGCGACCGCTGCTAAGGTTGTAAACTCTTTGTGGTTCACGCTATATGTCATGTGCCACTCGGCTTTGACCTTCTTATTGACCATCTCCTTTGTAGCTTGTGGTCACGGATGGCTCTTCCGCAACGCATAAGAATCACCATCCTTGTACGGACGGATAGGTTCAACGCGGACCACCACCTCTTGGTCATTTCGCATCATGCCTATCAATCACCTGGGCCACTGGGTTCCTCCCGCCACCGTCCACCCTTCAGAACTCCACACACCACACCCGCCAGGGTACATCTACCAATCCCCGATCCCCAAAGCCACGATGCAGACTCCGGGCGAGCTCCTGAGCAAGTATTACGGCAAGACGGCGGATTTTAGGGATTGGACAAATCCCAACGGCGTATTGTGCAAACAACAAGAGACGTATCGTTACTACTCACAATATGCTATCTGGCCCATTGGTTCACCAGGTTTGATCGCTAAGTGGCCTCGTCCTGATGGCCTTCGAGCGGTGCCAGTACCAGTGTATGGAGCGGGCTCCGTGACTCGGGTGGAGAACCCCGAAGCAATTGAATTTAGAAATCGGAATCGAAAATGTCCTTCAACAGGTGCGTTTTCAATGCTGCTCAGGAAGTTAGCACGAATGACCAAGGACGTCGCGATTCTATGAAATAGGTGTTAGCATGCATGACATGTTTCAAAGAAAGCTGGATGCTTTGGAGGGCGAGGGTGATATCCTCCATGGATTTCAAGGGGAGCAGCTGAACTTTATTATCAAAGTGAGTGGAACGGACGAGATATGTTCAGTAATCTGACATCACACATCTCTAAGTGGCCAGGCTATGATCTGGAAACGTCCACGATCCATACCCGACCTGGCGGGGGAAGACCACTGACGCGATTCGACTTGGCAGAGCAAATCACGATGGCGTATGCTGCTTTCTTCAAGGTAGGACCTGTATTCCATATCCTTCGCTCCGTTAGCTCAACTTGTCTCTTGCTATTTCAGAAAGTGGAAGATGAGTGCCTGTTACCCAGTCAAATTGGATTTTTCAACATCGCACTCCATCAAGGTAGAAATTCGAAAAAGGATTCATTAGGTGTGCAGCTTTTGCAGCTGTATCTCGTCAGATTTTACAGTTCGGTCAATGGGTATTGGGTTGCCGAAGTCCATATCGTTTAAATACACTGTTTTTAAGCATCGAGCTTCAAATATTAGGGCGATTGTCACCGAATGCAAGCCACCATTCGTCATGCGTCATGCTCGTAGATTGTTTCACTGAGTCACTCACTTGTCAGGCCAGTGGGAACGGCCCAGCGTAGTTCAATGATAAGTTATTATGTAGCCTCCCAAAAACTATTTCATCGACTCTCTTCCGGCAGAAATATAGAGATTTGGAAACTGGCAGAGACTCGCGTCACAAACAAGAGAAGTCTTGGTGATTATGATGAGAAACCACTAGCCTGCGTTGAGACTCTGGTCAGATTAAAATGGGAGTCTTGCAGTCTGAGTTGAAATCGGTACCTTACTTGCACTCCGACCAAGTTCAAGCTTCAGTCCAATTTCGATAATGAACTTCACTTCATGTTTCGACGCCGACGATCCCGCATTGAATTATGTTGTTACTCATGTGTTTTTTTTCCTGTGGTCGTCCCGGAAGAAAGTCACCATAATTTCAAGTTAAACGATCCTCGCTAGTAGCTCGGGCAGTCAGGCTGTAGTTACAAAGCCCTCATCGATGCATCCTCAAACCTCAATGAAATTTTATCCTAAACATACTGAATGACCCGGTGCGGGCTTCCGTCTGATCTGTGCGTCTGGACAAAGGCAATGTCGTATCGGTATGCACTCGGGAGGTACGCTATTCAGTTCACTATACGAACCTTTCTGAACATTACTGGATGTTCTTACATCGAGTCTCAACGTGCAGCGTTATATTTAGGACTGTATGCTTTACGAGTCGTTCGAGGCGTCTGCGAGTACAGATCCAGTGCGAAACACAAGAGGAACTCTCTGAGTACTCATATGCTGGGACGGTGAAGTATTCGACGATGGACATTTCAAAGCTGAACTTGCCAACTTTCTCTCTCTCCCGACAAGGTTGGCTCGGATTCTCCGAATGTGCCAGCTGCTCATTTAGCGTGCATCACCGCGCTGCTTACTGCGAAGTGTTACCTGCCTCACTAGTCTTTGTAGTGCGAAGCTTGCATACGTTAATGAACAGGAGCGATCGTACATTGGTCATGTCAAGCGACATCCGTCGGGTTTCCACTTTTTTGGGCTTGTCCCTCGAGAATGATTGACATCCTCTTTGTATCGCAGCTCCACGGTGGAGCATTGCTGAGATCCAGTTCCACAGAAATTTTGCCCACAGCCTGCTTTGGACCATCACGCTGTGTTCCCTGCGCCGTGGGTGACCAGTGCGCTTTGGCAACCTTACGCTGGTCCATCGTGGATAATTTTGTTCTTTGACCATCACTAAAATCATTTCAGGATCACCATAAGCTCGTTATCATTCACACCACATGATGGACATTCCATGTACCATTCAGCTTTGGCCTCCATCTCGACCACCTCCTTTAATCATTTGTGCTCATGAATGGCGCATTCACAACCCGCTCGACGTATAAAAGGGCTGAAGGTCTTGACCCCTCGGTAAGTTCAACGAGCCAGACATCTCTATTCACCACCTCCTAGTCTTTCCCCGTCTTCTCCATTATGCCTGTAGATCAACAAAATCACTGGTTTCCCCCAACCACCGTCAATCCCGCCGAACTCCGTACACCACACCCACCAGAATACACTTACCAAAATCCACTCCCAGAAGCCACCACCCTGACACCAGGCGAACTCCTGATCAAGCACTATGGCGACAGGTCCGCTGCTAGAGATTGGACAGATCCCAATGGCTTGTTGCGCAAACAACAAGAAATGTATCGTGATCACCCAGAACACGCCGTCTTGCCCATTGGTTCACCAGGTCTTGTCGGTGATTGGCCGCGCCCTGGTGACCTCCCAATGGTCCCAGTACCCGTGTACGAAACGCGCCCCTCAGCCAACCCAAAGGATGCCATCGAGTTCAACAATCACGTTTGGAGTTGGCCCAAACTAGGTATGTTTTAATGCAGCTCAGATGTCAGCGCAAATGACCAAGGACGTTGGGATCCTATGGAATAGGCATTAGCATCAATGACATTCTCGGAGGAAGCTCGGAGTCTTTGGAGAAACCAGATGATGTTGTACTGAAGAAATACCAAGGCAAGGACCTAGATTTTGTGATCAGCGTAAGTGAAACATGGACAAGATTTGTTGATTCATTTGACATATGCGCACTTTTAAGTGGCCAGGGTATAAATCACAAAGGTCCAGGATTCGCACCAAACTTGATAACGGAGGTCCAATAACACGACTCAATCTGCTGATACAAATCGCGATGGCGTATGCTGCCTTCTTCAAGGTGGGCCCTGCATTTTATCTTTGATATTTTATTTTCTCATTTTGAATTTTTTGACATTCCAGAAGGTGGCAGACAAGTGCTTGTTGCCCGACACCTTAGGCTTCTATAATATTGCACTTCATCAAGGCAAAGACGCAAGAAAGGATTCGTTGGGTTTGCAGTTGACGCAGCTTCGCTTCATCAAATTTTACCCTACGTCTAATGGGTATTTCATTGTAGAAGTATATATCATTTAGACATACTGTAGTGTATTGTCTTTAGGCATCTTAGTAAGAATCTTAGTATCAAAATGTGCTTCATCGAATGCAAGCCAATAATGTACATCATGTTGTGGAGATTATATGATTACACGTCGCATTTTGCAAAGCCAAGAGGTCAAGGGAGAATAGAACGCAGCTTGATGATTAGCCTGTTGATCAAAAATCACCTCGCGTTCCGAGTTGTCATGGATGATCCATTTCCTGTCAAATCCGAGGATCGAACGCCCTGTCGGAACCTCGGCTCGTCCCAAGCCTATGATCCAAATAGTTGCCGTTTGTACTTGTCAGGACAAGCCTGATGACTTGGTGCGTATGCAGGGAAATCGAACCGTGATTTCGTAGTACGCGGTCCTTGACATCCTCGTATGTGATCAGCGCGTATCGACCGGCCCTAAATAGTTTCACGTGACCATTGTCAGTTGTTTCGCGATTTCACAAAAAAGTTACTACTAATTTATTTCTGCGATGCGACGCAGTAACAAATCACACAAGGTCGTTCGCCCTTCTTGCATGGTCCACAAGATAGTTTACATTGTTTTCCACAGGTACCGAATGTCAAGCTTCGACCAGCACTACCACCAACTCGCACCCCGCGAGGTCATGACTTGGACGCGTCTCGCGACCATAGCTCTGACTCCGAGACTCCCCCGAATCCAAGCATGGTAGACCTCTGTCCGAGACCGTTCAAGGATTTCACTATATGTGCGACTGGATCTGTGGACAAGGTCCGTCACACAAATCAATTTGATCCCTAGTCTGATACATTCATCCAGCCTACCTTGTTCAAGATGGCGTTTGAGCTTGGTGCCATCTCCACCTGCGACTTGACCGACCGCGTCACTCATCTCATCGCTACTACGCATGGTGGAGCCAAGTACATGGTGCGTTTATTGCATCATCCCCCTGTGTCCTTTCTCACGTATTCAGTGTGCACTCGAGCGTAAGATGCCTATCATGACTCCGGATTGGCTTACAGAATCACATGCCATTTGGTTACGTGGAGATGATGTCGACGTGGAACAGGTGTGAAACATCCCTGCTCTTCGACGCAAACTAACTGTCATGTCCTAGAGCCTATCCAAGTACCGGCTGCCCATCTTTTCAGGCGTTGTATTATCGCTCTCTGGCTTAGAGGACGTCAACCGACGCGCCGAAATAGGTCGTCTCGTGACAGTGCATCAAGGAATCTACGTCAAAAACATTGAGCGCCCTGTCAAAGTCACACATCTTCTGTGCTCAGGCGACACTGAAACCGACAAGATGAAGTACGCGGAAAAGTTCAACAAACGGAAAGAGGCTAATATACATCTTATCTGGGAGGAGTGGTTCTGGGATTGTCTCGAGTTTGGTGGTGGGCATTTATTGTGGTGATTTCTGAAATGACACACGCTGATACGTATTGAAAAGGTAGGTTCGATGAGAGAAAGTATCAAGTAAGTCGACCAAGACCGGAACGAAAGTTTTTGCAGGAGAGTGAGTGCTTGGTCGTATACTAGCCCTTGTTGATAATTTTTGAATTCGCGTTGTTACCTAGATCCTATATCTCCACCTCCAGTTCAAGATTCCGCTCCAGGCTCTGACCGGAGTTCGGCCATACCCATAGACGGTGTCACCCAACCAAAGCGGTTGAAGCACGTGGCTCCTGCTGGTAATTTCACCGTCATCAACAATCTTTGCTTTGATGGCGAGGAGGAAGAAATGGCTATTATCAACAAGCCAGTTCATTCTGTGACCCTCCAACTCTGGGAAAGTCTCCTTAAACCTCGTGGGTTCGAACTCAACGACGGAAAACTCGTCCGAAGTCCTTCAAAGTCACAAGTTACGCGATCGCCGCCTTTAGCGCCAACGCAGACGCAAACGGGGCCAAATGTGACGGATCGTGACGGAAATGTATCTGAACATGGGAAAGAAAAGGAGAGAGATAGCGTCATCTCATCATTTAGACGAGCGAACTCATTTGCGCCCATCGTTTTGAAAGAACCTACCGTTCGACAGCCATTTCGGCGGAATGCGACGTGGTCGTCGGTTTGCCCCGGTGAGGCGGAAGGGAGCGGTTCACATGACCTGGTACAGCCAGAAAGGCGAGCCATGTCAACTCTCTTCGCTGGGTACACCTTTTGTCTGCTTGGTGAAGCGCGTTGTCCGAACGTTCGAAATGCGATTGAGAATAGTGGGGGTATTGTGACATACGATGATGCCGAAGAACCAAGTTTCATTATCGTAAGATTGATAAGGTAGGTGCTTGGTGCACATTCAGCTGTTGTTTACGTTGACATTGATGTGTTATACCGTGGCAGTGGAAGCAAGCTCTATCGCGACGAATTTGACGACTGCACACGAACCAAGTACAGAACGGAATGCTGGCTCGAACATTCCGTATTCCATGAGCGAATATGTGGACCAAGTGAGAATGTATCCTTCACGCCACTTACGATCGCGACGCCCATACCTGGTATGTTCAGGTTGTTTGTGTTTTCCAACTGATCACAAATCTTACGCATGATTATAGACGCGGAAAAGATCATTTTGAGTTTGTCTGGCCTAGATCAGTCCCAGTTGTGTTGGATCCGACGTCTCGTGAGAGCGGTTGGTTCGTTTTCCCCCTCGTTCTTTCATCATATGAACTAGTTACCCACCCTTGTGCAGGAATAACTCTTGAGTCGACATTTTCTCGCCGATCGACACACCTTCTCTGCCCCAGTGGAACAGGTGCCAAGTTTGAAAAGGCGTTGGAGTGGCGGATTCCGGTTGTTTCTCTGACTTGGTTGGAAGACATTGCGAGGACAGAAACTATACCCCATGTCGATGAATACCTGGTCGGTGGGTCTCATGCGAGAGCATCAGTTGACGGGGACGATGGTTTCGGTCGTTCTCAACACACGCATTCAGTTCTGCAGAGAAACAAAGGAAAAGGCAAGGAGAAAGAGGTGGACTGCCAAATGGTGGATATCACAAATGCTAGCGGTATCACGTTACCCTTTCTGTGTGGTACTGTGCTTATTCCCATTCTAGACGATTCGGCCAATCAACCTATGTTCGTCAAAAATCCAGCCCTCCTTCAAGACACGCCACCTCGGGAGTGGGAAATGACTGCTCTACACCACCGTGACATGACGTTGGAGTCAAAGTCTCCCCCGCGTAACCCACTGTTTGGCAAACCAAGATTCTTCACGCACAATTCGGATCCCCCAGAAGAAGCAGAAGCATACGAGAATTTCCCTTCTTCCTCTCCCCCCGCAGCGCCTCCCCTAAGTAGTTCGCCACCCCCTGCCGAGGCTGAATTACCATTCTTCGCACCCACACCCCCTATCCTTGCATCCAGGCAGGTAATGCAAGTCACGCCTACGCGCCAACCATCCGCCTCGATTTATGATGTTGAAGCCAACACGCAAGCTCGAGTTCAAGCTGTGGCTCAACCTCAAGCGTCCATCCCGTCCTCGAAGTCACCCTCGCCGATGAAAATTCCCCTTTCGAATTCGGTCAGGAATGCGTTCAACCCGTCCTCGCCTCCTGCGCGTCTTCCAGATTCGGACGCCATCGCGAAAGCGCTCCACGAGAGCCTGACATCGCTCCTCGGAAAACGACCCATCGCGGATGAAGATGTGGAGATGAAGGAGGCGGGCGGGGCGAGGAAGGGAAAGCGGGTGCGACCCGGAGGGCTGTCCAATGTACGTGTCTCCCGTTGTGCGTTTCTTGTGCTTGACGTGCTAACGTGCTCGTACTTGGTCCTGGAATAGGTGGCCTCTCGGGAAGCGTCACGCGAACAGATCATTTCGCCCTCTCGGCCCGCTGTTTGTTCCCCCGTACCGCCCACAGAAGTTGACGTGAGCTTGCTGGACGGGCTGACGATGGGTGCGATGCGATCGACGGAGGAGAGCTTGAGGGTGACGTATGAAGATCCGGGACAGGAGGAGGAGAAGCGGCGGTTGTTGAGGATGCTGGGTGGGGACGAGCCGGTCGCCGTTGCCGCTCCTGTCAATACGGGTAGGGCGCGACGGGCCAAACGTGCCAAGATTCCTGGATTTTAAGTTGGAAGGGGTAGCAGTATCTTGTAGATAATATTCATTTATATCCCATCACTTTTAGGACTGCTGGAATTGTCATGGGCTGTCAATTACACGACCTCCTCGGCCCGACTGTCATCCCCTTTGACTCTTACCGGCAGCCCCGCGAACTTTGTCCGAAGTGCATTATACTTTTTTCTCTGTGCCGCCGACACGCTCGGCCCAACCTTCTCCACCGCACGCTCAAAATCTGCCGTCGTGACCATCACCCTCGGACTCGCCTCCCCACGTCCACGCTCACCCACCAGCCCTCCGCCCTGTCCCTCCTCTTCCATCTCCTCCAGCGACCCTAACACACGCCTCAACGCAACCACCCCCGCCTCCCTCACGACGGCTGCCAAATCCGCCCCACTATACCCCTCACATCCCTCCCTGACCAACCGCGCGACGCACTCACCCACATCCCCATCCGAATCCAAATTAGAGAGGGGCACCCGCTTCATCAACATCCGCAGAATCTCGACGCGCTCCGCGGACGTCGGGAGGTCGACGTACAGCAGCTTGTCGAGCCGTCCGGGACGAACCATGGCGGGATCGATCATGTCCGGGCGGTTGGTCGCGCCAATGACGTAGACGGATTTACGGGCGTCGAGGCCGTCGAGTTCGGTGAGTAGAGTGTTGACGACGCGTGCAGATGAATCGGACTGTCATCGTCATTGACAAAAAATCGCCAACGGAGAGGCCACTATGGTCAATACAGGAGGGAAAAATGAAAACGAGAGTCGACGCACCAGACTATCGTCGCGTCGCGGCACCAACGCGTCTAGCTCGTCGAAAAAGACGACGCACGGAGATGATGCGCGTGCTCGCGAAAACACCTGTCTAACTGCTCGCTCGCTCTCGCCTACATACTATCCATCACGGACTGTCATCAATGGAACGGGTCAACAAGGCAACAAACGCACCTTGTTTAACAACTCCGGTCCCTTGATGCTGATGAAGTTTGCCCTCGATTCGTTGGCCACTGCTTTCGCGAGCAACGTCTTCCCACACCCAGGGGGACCCCAAAGCAAGACGCCGCAAGCGGCCTCGATGCCCACAGCGCTAAATAGTTCTGGTCGTCGAATTGGCTGTACGATCGCCATCTGGAGTTCCTCCCGTATGCCATGCAGCGCACCAATGTCAGACCATGTGACATCCGGGACGGTCGTGAACCCTTCTCGTTTTGAGGAGGGCTGGACTTGGGAGAGTGCGGCGCGGAAGTCGGATGACGTGATACAGAGGGGTGCAAGTTGGGATTCCGTCAAAGGAGACGGATGGGCATGCAAGAAATGTGCAATTGAGCTAGGAGAAAGCCCACAGACGAGCGATGCGAACGGTCGAGTAAGGTATGAAGGTAATGGAGCCTCAGTGGTGGGTGTGTGCGGGGTTGAATCAATGACCATAGGGGTGTCGCTGTTGTTGGTTGTCATTTCCGGCACATCTGGTAAAACCAGAGTTCCTTCAGAAAGCTCGTCAAATATCCGTTTCACGGCGATAACGCCCGCAGCTCCCGTTAGCGCCGATAGATCAGCACCGACATACCCTGGAGTTGCTTTTGCGAGGGATGTATAATCAAAATCACCCTCGAGTCGAAGTTTTGCGCATAGGACGCGAAGTATTCTGTGTTTGTCCATGTAAGGAAACGGGGGGAGGGAGCAGCGGGGGAACGAACTTATTTCTTGCCTCCTCGTCGGGCACGCCCATGCTAATTTCGTGATCGAATCGACCGGCACGACGTAGGGCAGCATCCAGAGAGTCGGGACGATTGGTAGCACCTATGACGATTACGGGCTTATTTTCCGTCTTCTCCCAAGACATGTCTCCAAAATATTTAGTCGTGCATATCTGTGAACCTAATGCCAACAGACACCTACCATCCATGCATGTCAAGAATTGAGCTACAATTCGCCTTTCCATCTCCCGCTGTGCACTTTCGCGCTTTGGGGTGATGGAATCGATCTCGTCAATGAACAAAAGACATGGTGCCACGCGCTGCAGTTTGGCGTCAGCAGGTGTCAACTAACAATACTGCCAAAACCCACCTTTGCTTCCTCAAAAGTGTCTCTAAGCGTCTTTTCCGACTCACCCGACATCCCCGACACGATTGACGGCGCCGATATATTGATGAACGGCACTCCGAGCTCCTACAGCAAGACAAAATCACACGTCAGTACGCATACGTGCTGCTAAACGATCAATTTACCCCAGCAATCGCGTTCGCCAGTAGTGTCTTACCGCACCCAGGCGGCCCATGCAACAACACCCCACGTGGGGGTTGCACTCCCGTATGCAAGTAAATCTCGGGGTGACACAATGGCATGGCGACGAGCTCAAGCACTTTTTCGATGCAGGACTCCACCCCACCAATGTCGGAGAGGCGTGTCGACGGTGGGTTATATGTCTTTGATGTAGTACTTCCACCTCCGTTGGTGGCCGTGGTGGTACGAAGTCGCTTAGTTCCATCATTATCCCCCGCACTACGGCGTAGCCTGCGTTTCGAAGACGGGGGTCGAGTTTCCGGAAGTATAGGTACAGATTGCGGGTCAACCGGTTGACCGGTCGATGGTCCTGCTTCTGTGAGCTGCTCAGTGGCCGTAGCTCCCTCGGTGGGTTCGTCCGACTGAGCGGGTTGTGGTGAAGACGAAGCTGTCAGTGTCGTCGGTGGAGATGCGACGGTAGCGTTGAGGTTCAGTTTGGCTTTGCGATGGGCTGACCAGAGACCCTGCATGGACCGGTTGAGTGCGTTTGATCCCTATCTGCTGTCATGAATGGATCTTTGGTTGTTTCAAAGATAAATCGACACCTACATCCATGTCGAGTGTACGATCTCAAAAAATAGCACAGCCACAATGACTTGTAGTACTTACAATCGACTTGAACTAGCTAATTTAATGTTACTAGTGTTTTACCTCCTTACAGACCTTTGATAGTCTTCTGCCAAGTCATTCTCAATTGTTCCATCTTCCTTTGTTGTCCGTCAGCCCGCCTAACCGTCACACCAAAAGGCTTTCACCACTCGGTATCCCGGACGGTACATATACTGATTAGGGAGGGCTGCGCCCCAGGTGTAGGTATGTGTGCAAAATCAAGTACTCGGGCGGTCACACCCACTTACCTGGCCCCTCTCCGAGGATTAGGGCTGGACCACAGCAAACAAACGGTGTACAGGTGGGGAAGGGGAACAGGATAGGTGGTGGTTTCGAGCCTGCGAAAGCTTTCGTCAGGGGGTACCGCGACCGTCTCCAATCTAAGGCCGTTTCATCGATCAGCTACCAGTCTCAAGGGGGAGTTGGCCATGAAAACAGCAGAGGGGCTAAGCCACGCTAAAGACGTGGCTGGTTGCGTGGTGGGGACCCAGCGTACGTGTGCCCGATAAGCAATCACCCACAGGCTACCCATCTGTCTGCACTTTCTGCACTAAGGGCAGCACCACGGCCACAAGGGATTCGATTAGCGACACAGGTAAGCCGAGTTAGAAGCTTGAAGTGCAAGCATTGCATTCCTGCGTGTACTTTTCATAATTGATAAGTTCAAGAAGGAATCTACCCAGGGCGAGGTGAGAGGGTGTATAGGTTGGTAGTTATCGGTTATCGTTGGTCCTCTTAAGGGACTCGTATTATTTCAACGCCTTCTCAAGATGTTGATTCGGGTCT
>JBBPRO010000781.1:0-13004 GCA_038093055.1 Boletus mariae
CCATCGAGAATAACTTCATTTCTGTGGTCGAGCTCCTGCTGTCCTTCGATGTGCCCCTTCCTCCCGATGCCCTACTGATTGCGTTACGGCAACGCTCGACTCTCGAGATGGTTGAATATCTCATTCAGAGAGGTGCTGATGTGTGTTCCATCACGTCCGATGGGGATACCGTACTTCATCTCGCACTCAACACTCGCTACTACCCTGAAGAGATATTAGTGAAGAGATTGATCAACGCTGGCTGCGATACAACTGCACGTAATTCCACTGGAAAAACAGCCCTGGAAATAGCCATCGAGAATAACTTCATTTCTGTGGTCGAGCTCCTGCTGTCCTTCGATGTGCCCCTTCCTCCCGATGCCCTACTGATTGCGTTACGGCAACGCTCGACTCTCGAGATGGTTGAATATCTCATTCAAAGAGGCGTTGATGTGCGTTCCATCACGTCTGATGGGGATACCGTACTTCATCTCGCACTCCGCTTGGTTGGGGGACGGGATGTTTTATGGTCCGAAGAGCGTTACAAATTAGTGAAAAGATTGATCAACGCTGGCTGCGATACAACTGCACGTAATTCTGCTGGAATAACAGCCCTGGAAATAGCCATCGAGAAAAACATCACTTCTGTGATCGAACTCCTGCTTTCCCCCGATGTACCCCTTCCTCCCGATGCCCTACTAATTGCGGTACGGCAAGGTTCGACTCTCGAGATGGTGGAAGGTCTCATTCAGAAAGGTGCTGATGTGTGTTCCATCACGTCCGATGGGGATACTGTTCTTCATCTTGCACTCGCCTCTTATCGCACTGAAGAGGATTGTTGCAAATTTGTGCAATGTTTGATCAGTGCTGGTTGCGATCCCTCCACCCGCAATTCGAAGGGCAATGCAGTCCTGCTGGCTGCCATCGAGCGTGGTTACTCTTCAGTAGTCGAACTCCTACTCTCATTCAATGTCCCCATCCCCCCCGACATCCTACACACCGCGTTACGGCGCCACTGCGAACCTCAGATAATCCACCTATTGGTGCGGAAAGGTCCCAACAATCATCTTCTCCGAAGTGTATCTGGGTCCGATTGGGACACTCTACTTCAGCTCGCCTATACATCATACTCAGGACAATACAGTCGGCAGGTCACCGAGATCCTCGAAGCTGCACGTAAGGCCTGCAGAGCACGTTCGAGTTTCGAGGATGAGACATGCATGCATGTTGCAAAGAAACCGAGACTTGGTATGTGCCGGAATTTTGCACTACTATTGGGTGCTCATGTTTTTCGTCTGCAGTGGTAGTATGATGATGGTACATTTTTTCCGGTCCTTCCCGAGGCATAGCCTATGGTCTTCTAGGAAATGAATCCACGCATAGTCCTTGTTAGTCACCCAGTACGATCTTGTCCAGTTTCCGTTTTGAAAATTAGATCTATGACTTCAACTTGTCTCCGAAACAGCGGCAGTCGTCCCTCATTACTAATTGCTACTGCGTTCAATTGCCTGCTCGAATTTCCACTGCAGCTCCTCGATCTTCGCTCTTGTCAGGTACCTTTTAGGCTTCGATTTATCTCATCCACTCCTTGGTCCTTGTGACCCACGTACCCACAGCAGCTCTTACTACCTCTACCTTGCATTCTCTCGTGATGGTCAAAGATAGAACTGGAATGCACAAACATTTTCATTATGTGCCGTATTAGTTCGGCCATCCACTTCTAAAACCCTACAAGTCTCGAACACTCATACTGAATTTAAACGGGCATTAAGAATCTTGGAGTAGGACCACGCCATTCCCGTATCTTTTCATGGACTTCTTATCACTTTTCGGTACTCTTCGGGGCTGCATCCCAGATGCATCTGGATCCCTGAAGTTGCCTGATGTTCGGGTGACCGTAGTATGGTTGATTCAGTGCCCTGGAGGATGGCAACACGCCTAACAGTGTTCCTACCGCTGTTGCGCCGAGTTATATCAACCGCGTGGACTAGAGCACATGGGTAGGCACTGGACTTCGGAAGCAACTCCACATACCATGGGCTTATGGATGAGCAAGCCATTCGGTGAGGAAAGGTGGGATCGACTGTGGTTTCGGCGAAGTCCTAAGTATAGGAGGGGTAGTGGGGCGTCCAGAGAGCTGGAATGACCCTCTGTTTTTTTTTCTCAGCAGGGACGCGAGGTTCGAGTGCTTCTCGGTTCCGATGGTCGATCTGGGCTTGTGAGTTTAGAGGAAGGACCGGAATGTGTGTAGACGCGGTCAACGCTGTCACTGTCGCTAATACTTCGTTGGCGGATTACAGAGTCAAAGCTCTCCAGTCTCTCGTTCCGCTGTTCGAAATAACAGATCGTTCAGTCAGGCGAGTAAAATCAGATGGAACGGCCGACACAGATCAAGTCAGTTGCTGCGAAGTCTTGAAGGAGCATGACGTCACAAATGTGACAGTTCTCTTCTTTCCGCTATTCAAAAATTCCTCACTGGTTCGTTACCAAGTATCTTCGTCGATGCCACCCACTTGCACAGGGTCAAGGTAAGGATTGCAACTTAATCTTCATATGACACCATTTGGATGTTTATAAAGTAGAGACGGCGGCAAGCATCCGTCACCATCATGATCATGCACGCTTCTGGCCGTATGGACCAGCTCCCATTGTTTCACGACGACCCATGTGAGCCGTCAAAGGTGACAACATCCCTAACAATGGTTCGGGCTCAAAATTTGCCCTGGCCGGGATCAATGTGGATCGAACGCGCGGGGTCTCAACCAAAGCGTACCGGTGCTCGGGAGTCGGCCGGCGAGTTGGAAAAATGTTCTGGCACGATGGTCATTGCAAAGCAAGTGCGTCCTTGCAACTCATCCAGATAACTGATCATGATGAAGAACGCCAGAATACAGGCTTCATATGGTGAGACCGAAGTGTCCACCAACATTCTCCGGACAAGGCCTCGCAATTGCCATTGTTGACACACTTGACCTGTGCCGTGGAGTATGTCCGCATATATGCGTGTCTCGAGAACATGCCTCGCTTACGTTCTCTCAAAGCACAGTCCATCTCATGAATACAATGGATAGCCCGTCCATTATCCTCCACACCCACCGCCACTTGGCTTATCTCGTTACTCCATGGGTCCCCATCTATATAAGCTGTCACCACCTTTGCTACCCTCCATTCTGCACCCGTCTTTGGTGAGGCTGGGACTGAGCAACGCTTGCACCCCTCTGAATTCTTTACATCGCACATCCTTCTCATGGATCTGGTTGCCCCTCCCCTTCTGTCCGAGTCTCGTCAATCGCTCCGCGAGCGTTGTGGAACCTCCCTCACCATTCTGACGACCTCATATCGGGAGTGGAACAGGGTGTGCCACTGCGATTGCGACTTGGACCTTTTCATGATACCTAAAAGGAAAAGGACGGTGGAACTGCTGGAGGAAGAAGAAGAACTGCTGGACGAGGAAGAAGATGAGGACGAGGTGGAGGAACTAGATGAGGACGAGGATGAAGAAGAGGATGAACTGGACGATGAAGATGATGAGGACGATTATGATGACCAAGTGGAAGAGGAAGAAGAACAAGGAGAAGAGGACGACTATTATGACGAAGTCCACCAAATTCCTCCTCCCTCGCCGACCCCCTCGCTGGAAGAGGACAATGTCGAACTGGAAGAGGTGAACGAAGACGAGGAAGAATTGGAGGATGAGGGAGAAGAAGGAGAAGAGGAACTGGATTTAGAGAATGTCGGGGACGAGGACTACTATGATGGCCAAGCCCACCAAATCCCTCCTCCCTCGCCGACCCCCTCGCTGGAAGAATGCAATCACATCCTCGAAATCAAGCAAGGATTATACATCGCCCTAGTAGACGACGAGGCCGATCTGGCCGCCCTCCGAACCTTTGACCTGAAGCCATTCACCCACCTCGTGCAGGTCAGTTATGCAATGCCGATCGGGAATGAGCCGCCGCCGCCGCCCACTCCTCTAATGCGCCGTCTGCACATAGTCTGTCCGGCTGCATCTCTCCACTTGCGTGCCGACCAAACGGCTGTTGATCTCTTACAGCTTGGTGTGGCGCGTGATTTCCTCGCGGTAGCGCTACCGCATGGTAGCGCCAAGTGGTGGCCAGAGGAGCAACGAAAAATCGGAAAGGTGGGCGAATGGAGGGAGAATAGGCACGCACAAGACGAGCAGGACATAGATGCAGATGCGCAATTCGTCGTTCTCGCACCCGGTGGTCCAGACGAGTTTCAAAACGAGCAAGACGAGCCAGAATTGCAAGACGATATGGACATTAACGCGCTCATCGTTGCACCCACCAGCCGGGCGGTGGACGTGGTGTCCATCCTCTATTGCTATCTCGCGTTCCTTGAAGACACGACAGCGGAGAATCTAACGCTAGCGTATTACTATGACCGGGTCTGGGCGGGAGCCACGCTTGGGCGATGGACCATGGACCAAGTAAACCTGATGGCAGGGTCCGTTTAATGAGATCGATCCGAGACACGTACATTCGGTAATTATCCTGCATTGCAGTCTGTATTTTTACCAGCAGCAAAATCCACTGTCACAATGATATCACAACATCATATAGACCATTAGTTCGAGAAAACGAGCCGTGAGGACAGTGCGAGTGTGATGTGGTGGGTCAAAAAGTGCCTGCGGTGTAAAGCAACGGTGCAGAACAATAATGATTGTTGACGCACTGACTATATCGATATCGGCATGACTCGTCTGCTAAACACGGACAGTACACACCCCCCTCGTTTGCATTCTGGGCCCAGCAGGGCTCCCCGAGCCACCACCGACAATATGAGGAAAATACAAGCGAGCCCTGGGGCCTATCACGAGCACGACACACTGGGTATGACGTTGGCAACCACAGCTCGGAACTCATGTAAACAGGGCAGCCGTCCAAGGCTAAACAACACATGCTATGGAATCCTGAGAAGCCACCGTTTTCAGGATTTGTCATGAAGACGTTGTGTAGAATCTCCCATTCGATAGCGAAGGTCTATACATTATATACCATGCAGCTCTTATATGATGGATTGGAAGCAGTCTTCTGTGCGATACGAGGAAATGACTCACCGCAAAAGTGTGCTGGCAAATTTTCAGTACATCGCCTTGAATAAGATAACTTCTGTATCACGGCGGCTCACACTACAGAGGACTGCCTCCCTTCTTTCATGGCCTCGGCGAGATGATGCCAGGTCGAGAATGATAGCATTAGGGTAAGCATTAGGCGGACCAACCATGTCATGCAAGGTAAATTTTAATCCATACGTCATCTGCGTCGTTAAGCGCCTCTTGCCACAAGCCCATGCATGCCCTCGCTACGCTTGATAAGAATATCAGATAGGTTCACTGGATCGAGTAACCGGGCTATTTGGCAGCTTCACTGTAGTGCCTGGAGTCCATTGCTGTATGATCCTGTATCACCCAGACCTTCGAGTTTATTGGCACATCGTCGCCAAATTCTACAAAGGATTCAAACCATTGTGGACATGGAGCGGATGGATTTGCGCACCGCTTTCCCATCGCGCTTTTTCATCCTCCATGCTTGTGTCTTTGCCTAGTAGGTTCATCCTCATCTATTGGAGGCACTCCGCTGCCTCCACAATTCGACCAGTTTCTTCGAGAACGTCGCATAAGGCCTGATATATGATGAATGATGGAAATTTGAACTGAACGAGGGAAACAATTCAACGAACAGTCAAAATACGAGTTTTGCAATACATACATACCTCAGCGGCAGCGATCAATGCGGTAGCCCATGAGCCGTGCGTCAGTGTCACGGTGGTCCACTTGATTAAAATTGGTGTCCGCATCCGTGGACTCAGGGATAACGCCGTGGAGTACGCCGTGATTGCCTCTTCCGTTTTATTGGCACTCGATGCAATGTCGCCAACGTTTTCAAAAGTCGTGACGAAATCTCATGACAAGATTCAAGCGTACCACATTGACTCCGATGTCACCAAGACTCACCGGTACCACAATCCGCCAACAGGTGGTTCGTCCCCAGTTCCTGGTAGATATTCATACTCGGTAGCACAGTGTGTGTGGGGGGTGTCAGGCGCTGTCTCGATGCCAGCTCCATGGAAGTGTAGAGCGCGTCTGCAAGCTGCGAACAGAGTTCATTCTCGCTTACACTTGTCATTACATTGTCTGCAGCACGGCATGAATCACGAGTCTCAACAGACATGTTTGGATCATGGACTTGTATAAGAGGAAGGTCGGCGGACACATGTTGGGCTCGATCATTTGAATTTCTGTGAAAGTTCACGGGAAGCTGAACATCCTGCTCCTGAGAACAGCCAACAATGTCATTGTGAATTCAATGATAATGCCGATTCGTACGAGAAGATGTACAAGATGGGACCGAGGAATCATTTTTTCGAGGCTTTGGATGATGATTTTTTGGCCATTACCGCTGCTTGCTAGGAAGTTATTGTCGGGAGAAAGGTAGCCTATGGACCAGAGAATATCCGTATGTTCAATGACATGCCCGATTTGTTCGTGAGTGAGAGTGTCCCAGAATGAGATGGATGAGTTTGCGGAAGCTGCGACTCGTGAACTTGCCACTTATTGCCAGGGCGATGCATCGAGGGCCTTTACTGCTGTGAATCGACCACCAGAATCGCGAGACTCCAGTGAATGGGTCGTTTCATTTCTATCAGAGTACACTCCAATCAGCTCACGAGCACATACATGTTTCAATAAGTTGCCTTCCTGCGAACAGAATTCTTCAATACGTAACAAACTTCCATTGATAGAGGGGGAATAATCGTTTTCCCAGTCCAAATCACGCTATTCTACACCCAACCTTCGATTTCCAGTCGTCCAGTTTGAGATGGTGTACAAATGAGGTCAACCTTGCACCAAGGCCTCGGCTCGTGCAGACCTAGCTGTAATCTGACACCTGAATGGTTTGGGATGGCTGCACAAATATTGAACCGATCGTCACCCGCATGTCGGTTGATAGAAGTCAATGACCAGCACTCACGAAATTGATCCAGAGCCAGTCATATCATATTCTGGGGTAACTTCAACACCGTTTGCGACGCCCTTCGATATCTTGAGCACAGCGAGAGACATGGCAACTGAGATGAAGAGGGAGGCCTCCGCGAGGTGATAACCTGAGAGGATTTGTCAAATGATTCACCACCGGCTAATTGAGTCCCTCACCTGGGCAAATTCTAACACGATTGACAAATCAGTTGGTGAGCATTTCACTCCATACCGTGTATGCATGACTAGATAGTGTACCTACCTCCTTCCAAATCCAAAGCAGACGTTCTGAGGGTCGGGCTGCGGCTTGTCGCCGAGGAAACGCTCGGGACGGAATACCCAAGGATCCGGATATGTAGATTCGTTGTGGAGAACAGCCCTATGTGCGCACACCGTGTTTACATCCACACATGCGCATAGAGTGATACGTACCACATGTTTCCGATGATGTTTGTTCCTTTTGGGATGAGGAATCCTTCGGCATAAATATCTTCTGTGGCGACATGAGGCACCGCTTTTTTCAGCTTGGTGAGCGTACTTTTGAGGTATCAGAGGACATAGGGAGAGTACCTAGCGGCGTAACAGAGTGCCATCGGAGGACTTCTTTGCATACTGCGTTGATGTAAGGAAGTACGTCACGGTCGTTGAGAGAGGGCAGTCTCTCGATCCCCACTACCGAATCAAGTTCTGCTTGCGCCTTTTCCTGGACCTCGGGGAACAATACCATCGCGAGAAAGAACGCATATATGGCAGAGACCACCTATATGTGTGGTTAATCAATGGATACTCTGATTGCACGGACAGGAGGGTATACCGTGTCTGATGCGCCTGCAGAAAGATGTAAATACCAGACCAAAAACGCGGAAAGTCAAACGTACCGAGATAGGCAGCCCTAGATGTCCACATGATAATATCTTCTTCCTCAGGACTTACCCCTCCTTCCAGCAGCGCGGACGAAAACGATGTAATCGCTGTGCCTGCCGCCTTGTACAACATGAGATGTATTGCATTCAGCGTAGAAGGTCAAGCTGTCCTACTTACCATTTGGTCCACGACATACTGGTGGGGTCTCAAAGTCGCATCCACCGTGAGCTGCTGGTCTTTCTTTGCATCCCGAAGGAAGCTCATACCAGGGAGCCATTCTGGGAGGTATCTCACTGTAAATCATTTGAGCGTACATTCACAAGAGGGCGCGTTCGGACTAGACCCTACAGGCAGGGATAGAGTCCACCAGGAATGCACCAGGAACTGCAACCCGAGATACTGTGGCCATAACTTTGTCCGCCAATTCGACGAATGGGTCTCTTGCCTCTTGGATGGTATAGCCGTATATTACCTTGAGAATGGTTGCACCAGCAGTGCTGGTGGTAATAAGTGGTGATGATAAGCGAGAATCGTCTTGCGATAAAGAGGACGTACGAGCGTATGTGATCGACAAGGTCATCAGGTTGCCGCAACACATTTCGCAAGAACCGTAGGGTTTCCTCTTCTTCAATCGGGTAGAATGCCGCAGTGCTGCTCCTACTTCCGAACATGCGGGCAAAGAGTCTGCGATATTGGCGGAAATGATCACTGTAATTCATAAAGAGCATTCCTTTTCCCAACCCGACCAACTCGGATACCATGATCATGCGTGGCCTATTTGAACATTTGATGCTTTGTGCCTCGAGTATCGTCGAGATGGCTTTGGACGAGTTGAGGATAACATAACGTGTCCCCAAGACGCTCATGGACGAAATGTCTCCTACGAAATCTGTGAGCAATATCTTGTATTCAAACGGCAGAAATCGCGTGCCATATTTCTTTCCCAAGTCTCCAAAATGTTCCCATTTTTTCTCGGGAGGTATCTGGAAGAGGGATCCAACCACTGGCCATCCAATTGGTCCCGGTGGAAGTGGAGTGGAACGCCATGAATCAATCAGCTGTTTGGCGAAATACACTCCAGCTCCAAAGAGACAAGCGTCGAACAAAGATATAGTTGGAGGCATGGTGTGGTGTTCCTCAGAGTTCGCGGCTAACCATATGAGTAGGCGTCAGAGTTGGTGTATTTGACGCGCGCCACTTCCGCACTTGCCCCATTGAATGGCAACCACAACCATTGCCGAACAAGTATAGTCGCCTTGAAGTTGCACTGCTATCAAAAACGTGCTTCAGAACATGTCAGTACATGACCCCTAAAAAGTGTTTAGTAGGCGCATCTAGACGAACGCAACGTCCAATCGCAGATGAGCCCAATAAAACGCCATCTTCGTGGTTGCAGATCGCTACTTTCCGCAGTCCTCGCTGACTCCTCGCAGGTGTGCTCCCCCGCTCATCAGGCCATGAAATCCATCTCGGAGGTCCAAGGGCGTATTTCAAACCCGTTCAACCTGCCACCTTAATGAATGACATGGGTGGTGTTGACGAACGCTCAAGAACTTCAAAAGTGTTCCAGAGCTGACGTCATGTTGTGGGAAAAACATCAGAGTATTGTATCTCGCCTCCTTTTGGCTTTCTGAATTCACCAAAAAACTCATATTCTTGTTCCAGCAAATTAGATGACTTTGACTGTCCCCAACCGTAGCATCGCTTCGGTCGCCCCACACCTTATCTCCGAATTCGAGAGGGTTCATTACTGGCATGGTATCTCTATGGACCCTCCTGAGCTTCTTTACCGCTCGGATCTCGAGTCGAATCCCTTCCCGGTTCCTCCTCCTGGGACCAGGTGGTCTGAGCTCCCTGTCAAGACCGCCGAAGGAGTCTTCGGAACGCCCCTCAACGCGGTCTGGCATATCGTTGCTCCGACGATAGTTGCCTTATTCAAGAAACGCGGCATTAAGTACTCTGCCCTCAAGACAGCTCGCTTCTCTACCCGCGACGAGGACGGGAAGAAGACTCTAGGCCCGATTGTCATCTGGATTGCCACGCATCCCAACACCACCAGCACCGAGAACGCCCGTGACGCTTCGCCCGACATTCTCCATATTCTCAAGGAGCATAAGGTCGAGGGTGCTGTTGTCGAATGGTACGAGGGCTCCGTGGAGAAGCTGTCGGGTCCGGCCCTTATGCGCGTCGCCGACGAAATCAACCCAACCCACTACGTCCGTCGCCCCTTCACAGCCGTGCTGGGAATGCCTATCGCTACGAAGGAGAGGGAGGAAGCGGATGCTCAGGGTAGCGTCTCCTTCTTCTTCCACGAGAACAAGGATAGGAATGGCGAGCCTAGTGCCAGGGTCCTCGCCGTCAGCAACAAGCACGTCCTCCGCGAGGATACGACCGTGGACTACCAGTTCATGGGCGGTGGCGCCCCTCACCAATACGTTCGAGTCTGCGGATTCCGTCGATTCCAGCGCTCCACCGACGAGATCAGAGCCTTGGTCACTAAGAACGTCGCTGAGGCCGTCCGCTTGGCTGAAGAGATTGCGCGACTGGAGGCCAAGCCGAAGAGCGAGAACGAGGAGCAGGGGGAGGAGGACGAGGAGGCCTTGGAGATTAAGAAAGGTCAGTTAAACAAGGTGAACAGGAACAACGTCAAGCTCCAGGCGTTCTTCAAGGAGGTCAATACTCAATGGCACGACATTGCGCGTCGAAACATCGGCTTCGTTGACTGGGCACCCAGCATCTCCGTCAACGTCGACGAGCGCCGTTACACTCGGGACATCGGCACGGTCGAGCTTGATTCGCAGAAGTTCAAGAATAACTTCCAGGGCAACGTCGTCGACCTTGGTGCGTTTCGTCTCATCTCTCTCATGAATATCTATCTCGCCTCATAAAAATAACCTTCAGGAAATAAATTTACTTCCCACGAACTCAACACTATCTTCTGGCCTAATAACTCCAATCCGTCCGGGATCAAGTTCCCCTCCAATGGCCTGCTTAGGATCCAGGGTGTTGTTAAGCGCGAGCTCCTAGCTACGCCCGACTGTTACGACGAGAATGGGGATCCCCTTTACATCGTCGGGAAGGATGGCAACACCACCGACTTTACGGTGGGACGCTATTCCGGACTGGAGGCGTATCTTTGCGATGAGTTTGGTAAAGAGTCTATCGAAGTGGCCGTTTACAACTATAGTAAGACGTCCGGCAACTTCTCCGCAAAGGGCAACTCGGGCTCGCTCATCTTCACTGGCGATGGTCGTATGCTCGCTATCCTACACTCCGGCATGCCAAAAGGTCTCGGCAGCCATGTCACCTACGGCACTCCTGCCTAGTGGACCGTCGAGCAACTCCAAGGACACTATCCGCATGCCGACTTTAATCGCACGACCTACTAAACGCGAATACAACCGTCTTTCCCCTCCCTGACTGTCTTTTCTCCTCGTCTTTTTTTTTTTGACTGTCTTTCATCTGCTCCTTGGTCGTTGGTTCAGACGCGTGTTTCTACTGTTGATTCGCTGTGAACGTTTGTCCCTTTTTCTTATCCTTTCATGCTGGTAGCTGACATTCTTGACGTTTAGCTTTTTAAGCGGATCTGCACGCTTCGGTTGTTCCTTCGACTTCGTCTCGGCTCTTTACGATCTTTATTTATCGGTTGGTTGTCGATGATGATGGATGTCTTGACTGGTGAATCGCTGCCTTGGTTCGTTTTTCCATCCTCTACCTCATATTTTCGTACTTATAACTAACAACCTTGACGTCTAGGCACTGGATCGTGGACTTTTCGTTCAGGTATATCTGGTCCTCTTCCTGTTTCTCGATATGTGCAACTAAAAGCCCTTTTCAGCGTGTTAGGTCTTGGGTTCTTGGGTATCTGTCGTCTATTTGAAATCGCAACCTCCGTTTAGTATGAATGCCTTTCTCGTCTCGTCTGTTACTATCCACCCCCTGATTCGCACTCGATCTGCCTTTTCCCAACTGTATAAAACCCCAAACACATGTTACGTTGCTACTTGCTGTCGAATGGACATTATCTGTGATGTTGTTTTATACGCCGAGTGATAAGTAAACTGAGCTTTCGACGACAAGGTACTAATAAAACGCCATCTTTGTGGTTGCAGATTGCTACTTTCCGCATTCCTCGCTGACTCCCAGTGAGAACCACACGTTTTCGCAGATGTGCTCCCCCGCTCATCAGGCCATGAAATCCATCTCGGAGGTCCAAGGGTGTATTTAAAAACCGTACGGCTCAACCTGCCACCTCAAATGATTGAGCTAGATGACAATGCGTAGTCATATCGAACAAACCCTATGAGATTCACCTGCTGCTCACGAACGCTCAAGAAGTGTTCCAGAGCCGACGTCAACTCTGGGAATCTGAACAACTTCGGTGTTCGAAATCTGGAGCACACCACAACTAGTTCCACTCAATGGATGATTTTGCCGTCTGCCCAGAAGAAGATTTGCAACGAAACACGACATAGCGGGAGAGTAATGGTTGGGTCAAAGGTTTCGAATCCCATTGGAGTGACGACCCGTGGCATCGCTTTCGTTTCCAAGCATCGTGAGTGTTTCACAATCAGGACATCCTACTAGTAGAGTTCCAACAGCCTGAGAGTATCACCAACGGACTACTTCCCAAACCGACAAAGGCACATTGATGGGAATTGTGGTCATCAAAAGCAGGCAAATTGTCGCTCACTGCCTATTATTACCGAACAAAATTTCCCACCCCCCCAAAGTCCGGGACTCGACATCATCGCACGAAAGAAAGGTACGGCTGAAATCATGAGCTGTGCATAAGATTGATTGCCGCAGACTCGATCGCATGAGTTAGATGTGTACCGCGTCCGACTCTGACGGCGTGACCCCTCAGTGCTACTAGGATGTTAAAAGTTTCAGCAACGGAGGAGATAGCCTGCCCACGGAAATTCACATTAGGAAAGCAGAGCAAAGGTTGTCACCGACAACCAAGCTGAAACGAAGCGGGCCACCCACGCCAACCTGCGTGACTGGGTGGCTGGCCCTAACCCGGTGGCGCAACAAACCTCGCGCGCGGACCATGTTTACGTGAGTGCGGAAATTGTCAGGTGGAACACGTTGGCGTGCTCTCAGGCTGGCCGCTGGCCTCACAGCGCGTGCAACAAAGTTTGAGGTATGTATGTGGGTG
>JBBPRO010000782.1:0-13001 GCA_038093055.1 Boletus mariae
TCAGCACCATTACGTCGAAACGCTGGGACGTGCCATCGTCACGAACCTTCCGCTCTTGCTCAACTTTTTCTATAAAGGCATTTCGCCTTTCTTGGATCCCGTGACGCGAGACAAGGTTGAGAAACGTCTAACTTGATGTTGGAGCAGTGACCCATTTGTGACAGATGCGCTTCAACCCGGATCTCATTGAACTCGTTCCCCAGTCGCAGCTTGACGCTGATTTCGGGGGCGACTATGAATTTGAATTCGAATTTGAAACGTACTGGAAGCAAATCGTCGAGTACGTATTTTCTTTTGGTTCCCTCTCAAGATCTGACGCGATTTGTAGTCACTGTGGTATCGCACCAGATGGGACGAGGTTACCCGGCTACTTTGATGGTCCTACACTGTCGCTTGAGGAAAAGGTGGAGGCGTGAGGGGTTGATTACGTGATATATTTGTGAATGTATACCCTAGACTTGGGGGTGAGCTACCTGTGCAACTGCCAACGACGCCATAAATCGCTGGGATTATCCGCGCTGAGATGGTCCGACAATCAAAAGAGACAGTGCGTAGCGTTCATTGTTCACACCGTCTCTGTGTCCGCGCCTGGTCCTAATCGGATCGCAGCCTGAGCAGAGGAAGGACGCCCACAAGAAAAAGACGGAGAAATCCCTCAAGAAACCCTCGGATGCTGTGGTATGGCCGTGCAGTATCAACGGGTGCAACAAACAGTTTGCGAGGGAGGCCGATCTCAAGAGACATCAGCGCACGACTAAACTCCATTCCGTGCCCGGATTGTACGTGTTACGCTAATTATATAAACTCATACACACGCCCTCCGCAGTGCTTGTCCCCAGTGCGACGCCAGGTTCACTCGTGTCCGTATCTCCTTGTGCGCCTCGTGCAGTCACTGACTCCGTTCCAGACCGACGCCCTGAGAAGGCATCAAAAGTCGAGGTCAGTGCATGTCTCTTGTTTCTCCATCACTTCATCCACCCCTCTGCCAGACATAATGGCGTCGTGATCGAACCCACCGATTCCGTAGACAGGCGCAGGTCGTCCGGCGACGAGCCTCCCCTTTCCTCTGGCTCACGATCGAACAGCCGCAGCAGAACACCCCCATCAAAGGAGAATCCAGAGGCACACACGCCCATGTCCCCACCCACGGCCCCTCCAACCAGTGCACAAAGCTATTACCGTCAACACACCTTTCCAGGCGGTGAGTGTATGCACACCATGCATACGCCCTGATACGAACCTCCGTAGTCATGATCTCCCCGGGAATGATGATCGAGGGCCATTATCCTCCAGCCATGGGTCTTCCTACCTCTGCAACGCGGCTACATCAGGCGAGCTGGCCACCTTGGGCTGGCGATCCTTCACAACCGCCTCCTCCGCACATGATTCATCCCGGTTACCCTCATCCCTATTATAATACACCACCATATTATCGTCCCGAAACCATGATGCATCCTTCTGACGTCGTGGCCCATCAACAAATACCGAACGGCGTTAGTTCCTCAGGCAATGGTGAATCATCGTCATCACGCCAGAGTAGCCCCGTGATAGCTGTCGACCCCTCTCTGGACCATGCCAGAATGGAAGACCCTTCCTATACTGCTGACCACACTCTCGTCATCGATCCTTCGTTGGTATCACCTTCAACAAGTAATGCCGACAGTGAGTCACTTTACATTTCACCGTTTCATCTGCGCATGCAACATTAAATCCGACAGATGGAGAATCTTGTACAGACGGGCCAAGAATACCACTGAAACGGTCGTCTTCAAGCTACGCGCAGCACGTTCCTTCACCAAGTGCATGTGAACTACCAAACGGGGACAGCAACGGTAGCGACAGCGAATCCATCGTTCAAAGTCTGCTTTCTCCCAGCCGAGACCATCCTTTTGCATCTCCCCCACACTCCCTCGAGATGGAACAAATTCTGACAGAGGATGGTGAACCCATGTTGAACCCAGGTCGGTTTTGTTTATTCTCTTTATTGTCCCGTATTTGATCAGCATTGCACTAGCCGAGCTGTTGACGCAGGTCAGTATGAGCAACGCGACGTCTACGGTACTTGATCTAATGCTCCGGATTCTGGGACAGGAGTCTCTTGCTTCTCCGCCCCCTTCATGAACCTGTATTCTACGCATAGTATTATTTGACATATACTCTCATAGTCTTCTTTCGTGACATTTTTTGGACGGTTGGCACTACATTACTTACACCTCACGCGCGCGGATGGAGCGACTGTTGAATGGCAGTAGAACGCTTGCTCTGCTAATGGATATCACGATCTGCATTCTACAGGGGGATCATGTGGTTGAGCTCTACATGGTAAAAGATACAAGATATATCGCTGTTGAGAGCGAGGTGGGACGTTAGATGGTATCAAACACACGATTTCTCTACTCCAGCACCTTGACCTTGGGCCATTGGAATTGTGGGCCGACCTAAAAAGATTCTCGTCGGCGGCGCGCGTCAAAGCACCACGAAACACGTACCTGCTGCACACACATGGCGCCGAGCTTGTGCCCGACCTCGATGGACTCATCAACGGACTTGCCAGTGACGTACGCGCCGAGGAACCCGCCCGCAAACGCGTCGCCCGCGCCGTTGGTATCCACGACCTTGTCGTCCGAGATCGGCGTCACATGGAACACCTTGGGATCGTCCCCTTTGACGACGAGCACGGTCTCGCTCGCGCCCTGCGTGATGATCACGGTGCGCTTGCGGTCGTTGGCCTTGGGGTACCCCGCGATGCCGATGGCGACCTCGCCAATCTCTTCCGTGCCCGAGTTGAGTATGGTTTCGTCAAAGGCGAGCGCCTCCGTGTCGTTACCGATGACGATGTCGGTGTAGTACAGGACTTTTTCGAGTTGCGACGAAAAGAACTTGGGGATGAACGGTGCGGAGAGGTTGAGCACAAACGTCTAGAATGGTGTGCGCGCGGGCGTGAATACGAGTGCGATGCACAGACGACGAGGGGCCGTACCTTGTTGTTCTCAGACGCGTGTTTGCTCAGCGCGAGCACCGAGTCGAGGCCGTGCGTGAGGAAGAATCCCTCGACGTAAAACACCTCGGCGGCCTTCACGAGCGGAGCAATCTCTGGCGACTCGAGATGCGACGCCTTGAACTTTTCAGCGGCGCGCAGCGTCGTCACCAGCGACCTAAGTCACGTCGTGAATCACGACCGACGATCCACATGGACGAAAAAGGCCTACCGATTATGCCCGGTGATGACCACAGCGCACGCACCCGTCTTCTCACCCGCGTTGACCTGGTACGCCTCCGCGAGCCCCTCGCGCTTGTTCGCTTCCCGCAACTGTTGCGCGAGATCATCGTCGCCGACGGATCCCGTGTACACCACCGAGTCGGGGGGGAGGACATACTAGGCGGCACAGCGTCGTCAGCATCAAAAACAACGCACAGGATCGTAGCATACGCACAGCAGCCCCGCGAGCAGCGTTCTGGGACGCTCCTCCCGCAACGTACGTCACCTTGTACTTTTCGACGATCTCGCCGTAGCTGAGAGTGAGCGGTCATCAGACAACCGTAGGGGGAGGGATGGATGGGAAGGAAATCGACGTACATCGGTTGATGCTTATCCTCAGCCAGGATCGCATCGTTGGCCACGAGACCATACTTTTCCAACAGTTTTTCTCCGTCTCGGACCTGCAAATCGAGAAGAGGGTTACCTAGACAGAAAATCTTGTAGGGCATGGCGAACGGGCAGGAACGTCGACGGAGAGGGTGTGTGAGATCAAGGTCGTGGTTGACAAGAGACACTGGTTTCACGAGTTGCTAATCGGGTTCACACCGCGGCTGTTGCGCGGCCAAGATACGAAGGCTATGGCATTTCACGACGCGACGAGAATGTGTATAGTACAAAAAGCATGGTAACGAGCAAGAACTATGCATCAGCTCCGTGAACTTGGGAATACGTACGAGTAACAACATTAGGTATAGTCATGCATTGCGCGAACTTGTACGACATGGGAATATTACCAGCAGTGCGAGACTTGATAGCGCACACGTCACGAAAGGCGACTGAAAATGCAAATTTGAGAGACTTTGTAGCCGCACAAGATGCCTTCAAAGTCTGAATGTCATCATTGGAGAAGAAAATAAAATTTCTGAAGGGAGGAGACTCTGCAAAGAAGGCTGAGACTTGCTCAAAGTAGTGTCCTTTGACTGAGGGATCTTCAGAGCTGGATTTGACTGTTGCCCTCTGGTATTCATCCCTTGCCTTCTCCACATGGGTGTTGATGTCATCCAGGTTATCCCTGAACCCACCAAACCCACTAGCCTCTGCTTGAGCAGCCTTGGTTCTTGCTGCCTGCCAAGGCCTACTCAAATCTTGATCTTCTTTAAACTGAACCATGAGACTTTTGTATTGCTGGAGGACCTCTTTTTTCAGCTTCTCCCCCTCCTCTATCAAGACATCTAGAATAAAGGGTTTCTCTCTGTGCTTCCTGGGAGGCATTTTAGAATGGCCATTTGATCCTTTCACTGGCTTTTTCTGCTCAAGTTTCCACTTGTACCAAGGTGACTTGGACCCCCATTGCTGCCTGTCCTGATTGAAGACATGATCCTTGACTCTGAGGCCAGTTTTGCTTGCATCCAAACAGGTAGTAAACCTGGACCAAGCATTAGTAATATGTACAAAAGAGAAAGAAACCTTACATGTAGGCAAGGTGAATGGATTTTGGGTTTCCATAGTCAAATGCATAGACTGCATTGTCATGGTAGTTTGAATAGAGCCCTACCCTTGTTTCTGCAAGTCCCAACAGAAGAATTTCTTGAAGAGCCTGTTGGGCTTGCCTTGGCTGAAGACCAGATACTCTCCCATCAAAATCCCTGACATGTTCCACTTTTCTCTCAAAGAATTCAGGAAGATTAGTGGGAGCTGTACAGAGAGAAGAGCCTCTGAACTGCTCCACAAGAGGTTTGTGCCAGTTAAGCATGACAGTATCTGTGAAACAAGAAAATACAGAAAAAGTAAAATTGGATTTGCATTCACTTACCTCCATCATAATCTATTAGAATATTATATTGTTATTTAATACTTTGAGGACACAATCAACAAACTTACCTCCACCACCAAGGAAACTTGCTAAAGATTGTTTTCCTTTGATAGGAAAGACAATCACATCATAGTAGTTGCTCAGCTTCAGATGAGCAACTGCTTTGACCTATATTTTGTAATAGAATTATAAATGTGAAGTATATAGGAGTACTTACCTTTTGGATATCAGAGGGTAACCTTGTTGGATTTCTAGATACCTTGAAATAAAATCAATGATAAATCAATAGCTACATCAAATGAAACTTACAAGGACATCCCCCAAGATAATGTTGGTCTTTTCACCAGTAGAGGGGCTAACAAATGGTTCAGAAGACTTGAAATGAATCTGGCCCTCTTCCAAGACACCATAAGGATCTAAAAAGTATAATTAGTCAAATGATCACCAATGAAACAAAGAAATACCAGGAATGATATAAGCTTCACATGATTCAATGATGGGGATGTGAAACTTCTCCAGATAATCATCCAGAACCAGAGACATAACATTCTCTAGCTTGTTGAATAGAATTTCCAGCTCAAGAGGAAGAAAACCAGCCTGAATCAACTCCAGCACAGTGTCATGAAGTCCATGTGGTTGTCTGGCAGATGGTGACTTGTGGCCAGAATCAGATGAAGGCTGGGAATGAAGGGAGTTACCATCCTCCTCCACCTTCTCTAGCTTGATGTCCACATCCTCAATCACCTGATCTTGATTGTCTCTAGGCCTAAGTTGGCCTAGACCCAATGCACGAGCTTGCCCTGCAAACTCTCTCCTTAGTCTGCTGACAATTACCTTGCCAGCTCTCTCCACAGCCTTCCAAACCATGATCATGGAATAAGGCTGAGTCCAGTCAGTGAATGGTTGAATCTCTTCTTTCAAGCCCAATGACATCAAGTCTTTCAGAAGCTGATGATCAACCCCATTGTGAGAGAGGTTGATTAAGCTTTGAGATGAAAGATGGGCTGGTGCAAAAACACGTGATGTAGCAAGAAGATCAAAGGTGTGCTGACCAGGACCTAGCTTGGAAGCCTCTCCCAATTTGATCTTGGTTTGTGAGGGTCTGATCCAGATTTTTGCAGGACCATCTGACACCTGCTCCAGAGGGTCATGGTGAAGCACCCACATGCCCTTTGAGCCTCCTATGCGGCCCTGAACTGCAGTAGGTCTATGAGGATACCCCATGATCCTCATAATTTGAGTCAAGGCAGCTCCATTGATATATCCACACCCATCTGTGAGGACCTTTTCAGCAGGAGGCTTTGAACCCTCCCAGTCCTGAGGGCTGACATCTGACAAATAACTTGTTACCCATGAGAGCTATCATGGATAAAGAACTTACTGATATCTTCCTCTTGGTAAATATATTGTGGCTCCAACTTGATTGTGGGAATGGAGGTTGAGAGCCCCAATGCCCATCGAGTTGACCATTTGCTGATTGGCTACAAGTGACAAAACATCAATGCAAACACAAGATTGAAACTGTGGTCCTACCTGTCGGTCATTACTGTTCAGGGGATTGTGCCATTTAATGAAGGCTCGCAGTGAAATGCGGAATTGATCTCCATCATTAATCATTGCTGTCCTTTCATAGTCTTGGTTTGTCTCTACCATATAGACACCGCCTTCTTTTGCATGGAAAGGTAGAAACACTCTCCCGCAGAGGACAAACTTGCTGGAACTGAACAGGGAACGGACCATGTTGCCATGTTTGTACAAGATATCATTCGTAACGCGGACTTGGAGTATTCGGCGCGAGCCGAGGAACCGAGAAAAGCGGTGAGATCGGCGAATTTCTGGCTTTTCCAACTTTATCAAGAGTCGCGTTCCATGCTCCTCGAGTCGGCCGACTTGCTGGATCTGGCCGCCGTACCAATTCTCCTTATCCTTCCACGCACCCATGCCGCCCAGTCCGCGGCCCTTGTTTTCCATGATGGCGTCCTGCTCGCGGTCGTACTCATTCCTAATCATTACGTGCCACATGAGTCACCGTTGCGTCGGATAAGCGCAATGAGAAAAAAACGCACCAAAGCTCTTCCGCGAAGGTCCGAGGCACCTCGCGCCCGACCATTACGGCTGCCACTCGGTACGCAGCGTGCGCGTTGGTTCCGCGGAGTTGCTCGAGCTTTTCCCTGGTTACCGAGGACCACGCCCACCTTCCATTGGTGACGCCACGTGCGATTTCATATATCGTTCCCCAGGCGAGGTCGCCCGCGTCGAGGAGGGGTTGGACCGACGCGTCGTACGCGATGAAGAAAGGGTTGAGCGAGCTGCCAAAGTCCTCCTCGATGACTTGCGGGTCCATTTGGAAACGTTTCGCGGGTTGAGGTAAGGTGCCTGGCGAAGAGGAGAGAGAGCTCCGACCCGGGAGGTCGTGTATATCGGTAGGTCTTTTGGAGGGGACGGCAATGGGACGCATAGCGCTCGTAAGTGACGCTTTTGTGGCAGTGATGGCAGGACCAGGACTGATCGCTGTAGATCGATATGAGTATGAAACGGCCAGAGGGGGCCGGCCGAGAAAGACGCACCCTCGTCGACTGATCGAATGTATCAGCGCTCGTGATCAATGGGGGGAAAGGAGGGGAGGGTCGTGGAGACCAGACATACCTTGCATCATCTCTAAACCGGAATCGATGTCCATTGGCGACAACGAACGCTTTGATGGCGTCGCCTTTTTGATTGACAACGCCCGCGTGCGCTCCGATAGGGTGACAGACGTTGACAAGTCGGGACGTTTCGTTGTTGCTTCCGAACCTAAGGAATGGAGGACAATGGGCAACCAGCTGGATCCTGACGGCGTTCGATACGCACAGATGACTCGCATTTGTTCCGTAAAGACGTCCAGCCCCTCGGAATATTCGTCTTCGTCCTCCTAATTTTTTTGTAGAAAAAAGAAAAAAAAGTGTAAGCGAAAGACTTCTCCAAGTTTCAAGTGTTGCCTGCGCACAAATCTGATAGGCATGATTGTTTTGTTTGAAGTTTCGAAGTGACGTGCGTTGATGTCGTAGAAACGCAAGGCAGAAGTGCTCAAATTCAAGAGGCCAGAGACAAGAGTTGAAGTTGACTCCGCACGCGCTTGGGATTCGCAGTGGCGACGAAGACGCCTGATACAGCAGAATTCGTCGAAACTCGCAAAGTCTCAGGGCATTATATGACATGGTGCTTGCTGTCACGCGTAAAAGTTCACATAGAAGGCGAGAGGCCAAGGATAGAAAGATAGAGATTATGTCTTATTACAAGGCTTACAACGATCATACAATAAGCATTACTTGCGTGCAAACGTGATCTGTGGAAAGGATTGAGTAAGAGACAAACGACAGAATGAAGACTGACTTTGATCTTGTTCTCTCCATCGAGCTTGTAGTTGTGCAAAGCATCTTTGGCAACCCCTGCGCTCGATTCGTCCATGTACTCCACGAATGCGATGTCTCGTTTTGTGGGAATAAGACGGACTTCGTATAGATTCGGATATCTGGCGAATGGGAGTCAACAGACGTGATGGGGGGATGGGACAAATAGCTAACTGGGAGAAAAGTGCCATGAGTTGGTCCTTGGTGACGCTTTCCGGTAGATTTTGCAAGAATAAAATTTTGTTGGGCGGGAGATATTCGTCTGGCATTTGTACAGCAGGCCGCTTGGGTGCTGGAGCTGCAGCAGCGCCATCCACTGATGCCATGTGTCAGCCAAACAGTAAAAGGAAGAAGGGAACGAGCCTACTTTCTGCAGCCATTCTTTTCGCGCGGAACTTTTGCTTGAGAGGATTAGAATAGCGCGTTTTCCCTTGATCAACTATAGATTAGATGTGCGTAATTAAGGAGTGAGCATGGCATACGTTTGTGCTCGGCTCTCGAAGCTTTGTGTACCTCAAAGTTCTCAGCATCCAAGTGCTTGACTACCGCGTCTGATCTGGTCCTTGCGAATGATATTTGCTACAACAGTGTTAGCAACGATCAGATGGATCTTCAGCCAGCTATGTCCTACCATGGGTTTTGAGTAGAGGGGAAATCCCCGGACCTCTTTCATTGCCTTGGCAGCAATCTCTGGCGATGCAAACGACACAAATGCTTGACCACGCATGCGTAGATTGTTGTGTGCGACGACATCCAGAACCTCGCCATATGACTTGAAAAGACCCCGCAAGGATGCTTTGAGTACTGTTTGGAAATGACCGTCAAACGACTAGAAGAAGCCTATCGTCAGAGATGCTGACCATCGACCTTTATCTTCTCGTTGAGATTTTGGATATACAGGGTCTCCGAAGCGACTTCATCCTGTGCTGGAGGTTGGGCTGTGGCATCGGGTGCATCGGGTGCTACTTGAGCGGGAATTGGAGGGATCTGAACGTCGGTCATGGCGATAGGGAGGTGAGGAAGTCGGTTCAAGCAGCGCGCGGAGACGTTTCCTTTTCTGTACATACACTACCCGCGCCTTGACGACTTGAATTGATGTTACGCTCGCCTCTGATGCGCATTTTCATCAGCCAAAGTATCTACTGAAGACCGACTTTCTTTTGCTTTTCTTCGACATAAGATAGTACAGCTTTCCATTCACCAAGTTTCATTCGGGATTTGCCGTGCTTCATTTCATTACTTTGTTGCCGAGTTTTTGGCCGGACCAACCTCTGCAAACTCCACATGGGGCGCTGGACGCAGTACGACGAGGCACGCCAGTTCTCCACATGGCCTCCCATTTCGGCTGACATTCTGCTCTCAGGATGATTATAGACTTCCAGAGGGAATAAAACGCATTGGCTACGACGCTGACGCTGGGTGCTACTACTTTCGTGACCGAGAGGGACTTGTGTACAAAGGACCTGAAAGCGCCGAGTTCGGAGAATTGACCCAAGGTATCTGTCTGCCACTCGTACAGCAGGCACCGTTTCTAATTTGGCACGACAGTCCAAGAGCTGCCTGTCGCTCTCTCTGCAGGAGACGGCGACAACGATGTTGAAGCAGCACCTGCTCGTGGTGACGGTTACCAACCTCTCGCAGTAGATGAAGTGTGTCCACTCTGTCTTGGATACATGTTTCAGCTAACTTGAATCACTTGCTCCAGAACGGCTCCCGTCATGTTCTCCGAGGTGGTGCTTATCGCACACTTTTCCCTTTCTTCCTCATCGTTGCAGTTATTCTCTTACTCGTTTGGCGACTCGCGTTTTCTCCGACTCTTGCCACACCTGCTCCCTGTCCCAGCACAACGATACCGTATATCATTCAACCTGGTGATACCTGCTGGAACATCGTTCGTCAACACAACTCAACTTTGGATAAATTCCGTATCGTCAACCCCAAGATTGTCTGCAGTGATCTGCATCCGGGAGACCGAGTTTGCGTTCCTGATGAAGGGTCTTCTATAAGCAGAGTCTTTTGATTTCGTACAGCTGAGTCGCCGCTCTTGTTTTCTTCTTCTTGTATATCATCAATTGTACAATATCACTGGAACATTTCAATACATTTTGGCTATCTTACAGTGGGAGACGTGACGTCACAAAAGAGTGGGAATATCAACACAGCCACCCTGTCAAGTTTCAACTGTTGCGGTCCAGTCCACCTTCCTTTTCACCTTCCTCAACGATCTTGCACGAACTTACGACCCCAGATAACATACTTTCCATCTATTCTCCCAAATGGCTTTTGAAGACTGGATTCGCAAGGGACATCCGTGTAAGCCTCGTTTCTCTCTACAGTGACGCGGCTGAAACCTCGCATAGTTGTGTTCGGGTCACTTATTGTTTTCAGTATCATCGAAGTACGTCTATGGCCATTTTAGAGCTTCATTTTGATCTCATCGTTCCGTAGTTATCAATATCTGCCTATCTCGTCGCCCAATTCAACCAACACCGCAACTACTTCAGCACCGACGAACGCGATCGCACTTCTTTCCTCTTGTTTGCTTCCATATGGACCGTGGTTCTGTCTGCATTGTACATGTTCTTCTTCTTCGTCATGGCAGATAGCGTGATGAACAGTGTTGCATCTTATGTTTGCTTGTAAGGAATGTTGGTTCCATTGTTCGCTCGTTTGGCTGACGCATGACACAGCTTACTCATCACATGGATCTTCTGGACCGCGGGCGCAGCTAGCATCACCACAACTCTTGGCGGTGGACTGAACTGCGGGTAAGTACTCATTCACGACACTGTCAGTCACTTCCAACCGAACTTTTGTAGCTCCACTGTCTTTGTTTACTGCGGACAATTGAACGCCCTCGAGGGTTTCGCCTGGGTGATTTGGTAAGAAGGGTTTTAATTACAAGCTCACGTTTGCCTTATTTTACCTCGCCAGGATCATTGTGACATTGACGATCGTGGTTGTAGCTGTTCGCGGTGTGTTTGCTGCGCGGCGCGGCGATGGTATCAAGGGCCCGCTTATTGTATGAACACTTCTCCTGTCTCACTTCTACATTACCTTCTTTTCCAAACGGACTGCTTTATATCTCCCAACATTCATATTGCGACACCCCAATTTGGTTCATCTTGTTGTTTCCCTTATTCGTGGACACCCCTACTTCCCACGATTCGTATCAATCTACTTGTGTGTAGCCGTGTAGATGCTGTTAGAGCATATCATATGGCTTCAGTTATTTGCCATCTCTTCCAATCTGATCATGGCGACGGTGAGGTAGGCTTAGGCCGCCGATCAGCGACTCAGCCTCAGCGCTACAACTCAGTTCAATCATATCTCTCAAATGGTCGTCAAGCAATGATGTTGTCTTTGCGGATGGGTTGAGCGCTTTGAGTGACAGAAGTCACCATTAATATTCTTCAAAACAAAGTCTACCTCAGACTAAGATCCAAGCCGAAAGGCGACCCCGTTCCCGCGTGGCCAGAAAACGGTAAGATTTCGTGCTGAAAATCAATACCAACACGAAATCTATCGTTTCCGTGTCATGCATGGTGGTCAAGGGTGCCAACGAGGACAAGGAAACAATGCAACGCAAAGATGGCGCGGTGACTGTGGAGCAAGTTTTCCGCGTCTACATCCACAGCTCTCGAACGGCGTGCCGCGCCACGCCCGCAAAGCAATACGACGTGCCATCTGTACAACGGTCAGAGCAGGATAGGTTCGTCCTAGACACGCAAACATAAGTACAGTCCAAGCCCGGTCAGGGCTAAGCGCTAAACAATGGCCGTTCCTGTACGATCAGAAAACGACATGGACTCGTGTTGGAGGGCCATCTGCATCAACACGAGGCCATTTTGCCTTCGCTTGCGAAACAAGGTGGGTGGCAAGGTCGAGCGGCGGTTGTGGATCATGTAAACGCTAGATGCAGCAAGTCAGCGTGAATCAGTTTTCAAACTACTCCAGACGCACTGCCCTTGAGAATCCATACGGGCACATATGTGGTTTGGGGACAAAGCTGCGAATATGCAAACCACCACGCTTGGAGACAGTGATGAGAGCGTGCAGATGAGAACGAGGGAAGAGGAAAAGACGACGTACATGACGCTTATACCTCTGTGTTGGAATTCTGTGGCAGGGCGGTAAGCATGTGCCAAGTTGTTTGGAATATGATCGCACACATTTATATCATTAGGAGCGTATGCAGACACGAATTTCAGATCACTTGTAGTAAAGAAAAAGTCCCAAAAGGATGAGACGGACCTATTCGACCACCCGTCTACCTTGGGAGTCGACGATGGCTTTGAACAATATTTGCGCATTAGACTGATGCCAGTCACATCGACGGTTTGCCTCAACCTCATAGCGATCAAGTGGTCAAACATATCACAGCCGAGGGTAGCACCGTCATGCGCAGGGGTCGATTGGTCGACCTATATTCAAATTCCGACTCCGACTCGGCAAAACGGCAGGTCCGAGGCGACATGGTCGTACAATTAGGGTCTGTACCTACAGAGTGTAGTAAAGTGTACACTACCATTTTTGGGCGACATTCTCACTCCGACCGGCAACCCCTTGGGAGCTTCTCGGCTCGCCACCGGCTCGCCCC
>JBBPRO010000783.1:0-12976 GCA_038093055.1 Boletus mariae
TTTGTGTGGTACCCGTGCAGTTACCCGCACCCTTGGCGCGGGTGCGGGTATACCAGCGGGTACGGGTGCGGGTGTCAGCGCAGCCACCCGGGGGTACACCCGTGCAGTTGCCTAGTAGTACCAGACCAAGGTCGCTTCGACCAAGGTACCCCCTCCATTTCAAGGGAATCCTCACCAGACCCTTTACTCATACCCCGACCTCCATCAGCAGTTCCAGAGCGAGTTATCGCCGGTCCTGTTAGACACACTCGCAGAGTACTCAGAACTGAGTACGCATACAGAGACACGTACCTAAGATCCAAGGAGGAATTAAGTGCACAAAAGAAGTTTCCCTTCTTCTGAATGGGTATTGTAGTATCCATTGTACTATTCTCTTACTTAACAGCGATTTTCTTGACTGTCTGGAGTGTACCTCGATGAAAGAACATAAGGTTCACCGCGGGATACGCCGACAAGTCCCTTTACTTCGCTATCTCTGAGATCGACTGGAAAGCGAATCAGAACGCCTGGGAAAGAAAACCAGACAACAACAACAGTTGGGCAGAAGTCGAAGACAACAACAACAACAGCTCAAAACCGGATTATTCCATCCCTGAGTGGTACCAGTGGTTACGAAACCGCATCCATTCAGATAGATTAAGAGAACTTGTGATTAGCATCTTCGCAGAACTCTTAAATACCGAAAACACGGTAATAGAATCCGAAAGGGTAAACCTTGAGATTGACAATCTCGCCACAGGAGGAGAACCCTTCCAAGCACCAGCAGGAGCTAACTGGTACACCGGACCGACACCGTACGGTTTAGTACAAGCAGCCCAAGCAGTTCAAGAAGCAGCTGAGGAATACATCCCAGTACCCCCACCACCGTCATTGGCAACACCCGCGTTGACAGACGAAGATGCTGAATGAACTACGAATTTGCGTTTTTGATAATTGCAACCGTACTTTCCCTACTCGCTTTTGACCAGATCGCAGAGACTACGAAACAAGAAGAAAATACTGAAAACCCTTTTCTTACCCCAGTAAGCAGAGTCGCTACTGAGATAGAATCAGAATCAGACGAAGAGATCGTACTGAAATCCATTGAAACTAAGGAAACACTTCCACGGTATCAACCAATTACAACCAAGCCTTCTATCGGATTTCCGATAAAGAGAAACTAAGATGGCAGCCAACGTATCTCAAGCAGAATGGGATCAGTTTATGGCCGCATATACCCAATTGGCAGCAGGACAAGCCAATATGGCAGCAATCCAAGAAGCGCAAAGTGCCGCTGTTGCAGCGTTAGAGTTGCAACGAAATCAATTAGCCGAAGCTCTGGGAAGAGCGAACGACACTCTCAGAGAAACACGAGAAAAAGCTGATGAATCAGACCAAAGAACTCGTGCTATTCTCGAAACTCATCAATGGGCTGAAATGACCGGAACCATGAAAGGGTCAGAAAGAAATGAACCCTTAGGAGGAACCCGGGTAGAACTCTTTTCAGATCCTGGAACCTATGACAGATCCCCTGCCACTTTCGATGACTGGTGGATCAAGATGAAAGCATGGTTCGACTGTAACCAGCGACAATTCGCGGTTAAAGAATTCGACCCAATTCTTGACATACACATTTGGGAACCGAATCCCAAACCACGAGCTTATGCCATCCTATCCAGGTTAAAAGGACAAAAGGGAGTTTTCTGTGCAGAAAGACAACTTCGAGATCTCGATAAAGGAACCTCAGACCTAACATCATGGTGAAGAATCCAAAGTGAGATCGAAGGACTGTTTCGACCAGTACATCAGCAAGACTGGGCAAAGAAACAACTCCAAGAATACAAGCAAGGGAAATCATCTATTGACGGATACATCAGTAAATGGATGTCCCTATACTCTAAAGCCAGACTAGGCAATGAGGCAGGAGTTTGGAATCTCGAGAACGGAGTAAGAGACGATGTTCGTGCCAAACTCTTCGAAGGACGACGAAAGGAAACTGTCAACGAAACATTGGCAGAAATTCAAGAGATCGGTCGACAAATTGAGTCATATCACATGTTCACTCGAAAGACGATCACATCTACGGATGACCAGGAAAAGAAACCCTGGAAACAATGAACAAATGTTCAAGCAGCGCAGAAACAACAAAATGGTTGTTTCAATTGCAGAAGCAAAGAACATATGGCTAGAAACTGTCCAAAGCCAAAGAACTCATGCAACAAGTGCAAATTCCGTGGTGGAAACCACAAGGAATCGTGTAGTCGCAAGAAAAAGATTCGAGTGACCGAAACAGTGGAAACACCGTCCACTAGTAACATCAAAGAGATCACGAGCGGACGAAACCCTCTTGATCAACTCCGAGGTATGGAATATGAAGAAATGAAAGCCCATTTCTGGGACCTCAAAGAAACGACTTCGGGAAAAGTCAAAACAGATTGAACGAACAGGGTGTTCGATCTGTAACTAACACATCTCACAGTACTTATTCTGAAAGCAAAGGGGCGTCTTCGAACGAAGCACGGCAGGCTAGACCTGTGCTTAATTCCCCTGAGCAAAATAAGAAAACCCCTGTCAAAGAATTGGAAACGTCTGATACGTTAAAGGTAAAGTTATTAGCAGAAAATGCAAAATTACCCCTACGCGGATCAGATAGAGCAGCTGGATACGATTTATATGCAGCTGAAACCAAGGTAGTTCCATCACGAGGAAAGATGCTAATCGACACCCAGGTCGCTATAGCACTTCCTAAAGGAACTTATGGACGCATTGCACCAAGAAGCGGACTAGCTGCAAAACATATGATTGATGTTGGTGCAGGAGTAATCGACAAAGACTATCGCGGTTCACTCAAAGTACTCCTATTCAATCATGGAGATCAAGACTACATGGTCGAAGAAGGTTCATGCATGGCCCAACTAATTGTGGAAAGGATCATGAATCCCACGATAGTTGAGGTCAACGAACTTGACGATACCCAAAGAGGAGAACAAGGATTCGGATCCATAGAAGGATTCTATTTCGTCTGATCATTCAAAACGGAAAAGGAAATTCTGATGGATATCCAAATTACGTCTCAGGAGAATAAAAACTATGTTCCACTCAAAGTGTTACTTGACAGTGGAGCAAATGAAATATTCATTGACAGACTATTGTGTCAAAAGAATAAACTCCCTCTACGACCGCTAAGACGAGCAGTAGCCATCTATAACGTAGATGGAACACGAAACTCAGCAGGAGATATCACGCATGCAGCAGATATCATCTTAGAGTATCAAGGACATCGTGAGCAGATCACAGCTGAAGTGACGGACTTAGGAAAGAATCAAATGATATTGGATTATACGTGGTTACAACGCCACAACCCTACCATTGATTGGTCCAAAGGAAAGGTAACACTTAACAAATGTCCTCCAAGCTGTCAACATCTTCAAGACAAAGAAGGACACATACATGTTGCAGAAGAAGAAGAACAGAACATGCCTGGAAAGAATACTTTGCCAGGGCCACAACAGACAAACCAGTTAAGGTTGTCAAGACAGCAGCTGAACTTGTGCCAAAAGAATTCCACAAGTATTTAAAAGTGTTCACGGAAAAGAATGCGGAACGAATGCCAATTCGTAAACCTTGGGATCATGCCATAGAGCTAAAAGATGATTTCAAACCTAAGAAAGGAAGAATCATCCCTCTATCCCCAGATGAACAACTGGAAGTAACCGAATATTTGGACGAGCAATTATGCAAAGGCTACATCAGGTCGTCCAAATCTTCTCAAACTTCCCCAATATTCTTTATTCCAAAGAAGGATGGAAAGAAACGTATGGTAACCGATTATCGATACCTAAACGAATATACCATCAAAAACAACTACCCGTTACCATTGATATCACAGCTAGTGGATCAACTCAAAGGAGCGAAGTTGTTTACCAAGATAGATCTTCAATGGGGTTACAACAATGTACGCATCAAAGAAGGAGACGAATGGAAAGGAGCATTCATATGCTTCAAAGGAGCTTATGAACCATTGGTCATGTTCTTCGGAATGTGCAATTCTCCGGCTACCTTTCAAGCGATGATGAACGAAATCTTCGCAGACATGTCATGGTGGGTAATCGTATACATAGACGATATCATGATCTTCACCAAAACCAACAATGAAAGTGAACACAAGAAAATTGTTCTAGAAGTCATGAAACGACTTGAAGACAACGATTTATTCGCTAGACCAGAAAAATGCACTTTCTGTGTTAAAGAAATAGAATTCCTCGGAATGGTAGTATCCGACAAAGGAATTAAGATGGAAGACAAGAAGGTACAAGCCATTGTGCAATGGCCTGCACCCACCACAGTAAAAGGAGTCCGAAGTTTCTTAGGACTTGCCAACTTCTACAGAAGATTCATTGAAGGTTACGCTCAGATTGCGAGACCTCTCAATGATCTTACCAAGAAAGATCAACCTTTTGAATGGGGAGAATCCCAACAAACCGCGTTCGATACTTTGAAATCAAAATTCACCACAGCACCGATATTGGCATACCCCGATGACGAATGCCAATTCAGATTAGAAACCAATGCTTCAGACTTCACTACAGGAGCTGTTCTATCTATGTACAAAGTAGAAGATGAGAAATGGCATCCAGTTGCATTTTCATCTCATTCAATGTCACCAGAAGAACACAATTATCCTATCGCAGATAAAGAAATGTTAAGCGTGATCAGATCTTTAGAAATCTGGTGACATTATCTGGAAGGAGCCAAGAAGCAATTTGAAATCTGGAACGATCATGCAAACCTCCAGTGGTTCATGAAAAGCCAAAACCTTTCTAGAAGACAAGCCAGATGGGCTCAATATCTATCTAGATTTGATTTCAAATGGCTTCATAAAGCAGGATCTTCAATGGGAAAAGCCGACACTTTATCCCACAGAGAAGATCATGCAACTGGAATGGATACCGACAATCAGGGAGTAACTATTATTCCCGCTGATCGAATTCAGTCCACCATCAAAGTTACAGATGACGGAGATGCAATTCTCACTTGGATAAAGGAAGAAACATCCAAGATGTCTCGGACCGAGATTCACAATCTATGTGAAAAAGACAATGCATGTGAATCTGCCCAAGGTCTGATAATCAAAGGTGCAAAGATCTATATCCCTGATGAGATTACATTGCAAATGGAAGTCATTTGACTTCATCATGATACACCAGTAGCTGGACATTCCGGCTACGACAAAACTCTCGAACTCATACGTAGGCAATACTATTGGCCTGGTATGAATGGACAAATCAAAAACTATGTCTCTAGATGCAACAGATGCGCACGATTCAAAGGAACAAACAAGAGTCCAGCAGGAAAACTATCCCCATTGGAATTACCTGACAAGCCATTGGAAGATATCTCTGCTGATTTCACCACCGATCTACCTCCTTCAAACGGATACGACTCAATTCTAGTGGTCGTAGACCGATTTTCAAAAGAAGTAGAGTTTATTCCATGCAACAAAACAGTAACGGCAATGGACACTGCCAAACTCTACATGAATCACGTGTGGATCAACCACGGATTACCACGGAGCATTGTTTCAGATCGAGGACCACAATTCGCTTCTCAAGTAATGCAAAGCCTTTGCAAAAGACTAGGGATTAAGCCCAAATTATCTACTGCGCATCATCCACAAACAGATGGACAAACCGAGCAAGTAAATAGAGACTTACAACAGTACCTCAGACTGCTTGCTGCAGAAAAACAAGAACAATGGACCGATTGGTTAGCCATGGCCCAGTTCTCGCACAATAATGCAGAACATTCAGCAACAAAGAAGTCTCCTTTTGAGCTCACTCGAACTTATGTATTCACCTAGAATGGGGGTTGAATCAGGAGCAACTAAAGCTCCAGCAGCAGATGAGTTGGCTAATCAAATCCAACAAAATATTGATGAAGCAAAAGTCAATATGAAAAAGGCTCAAGAGCGAATGTCAGTACAAGCTGACAAGCACCGATCTGAAGCACCATCCTATTCCGTAGGAGATCTCGTTTGACTAGCAATGGACAATTTACGCCTTCCGCGATTGTCACGAAAGCTGTCTGAAAAATGGTTAGGACCATATGCCATTACGAAAGTGCTCAACAATGCAGTAGAGCTTCGACTTCCTAAATCAATGAAGATTCACTCTACAGTTAACATATCAAGAGTGAAACCGTACAAGGAACGACTTCCTGGACAACCGGTCACAGCTCCAGGACCGGCCAATGTTACTGAAGATTGTGAGGAAGAATATGAAGTCGACTACATAGTTGATTCTCGCATGAAACGAAACAGAATGGAATATCTCGTCCATTGGAAGGGCTACGAGGAAGATGATCGCACATGGGAACCCGCATCCAACCTTTCACATTCAAAGGATGTGATTCAGGATTTCCATAAAGAAAAGCCATCTGCACCTTGGAAGCTGAGAATGGCTCAAACTGATTTTGATTCTTTGTTCAAATCTTATGAGAACGTAACGGAAGCGCCCGCACCTTTCAATCACCTGGAAGTCAATTTTTAGAAGGGGGGTAGTGTTATGAACGGTACTCTTTTCACATCTTATCTCATCTTTCATCTTATCTTTTGATCTTATCTTTCATTAGTAACTCATGATGACTCATATTGGAGTCACATCGAGTCACTATGACGTGTGCACACATCGAGTCATTCACCGTCACAGCCTTCTATTCATATCCGTGCTGTGCCAGGTAACTATTCTTCCTATCATGATAACGGACCTTATCCGTACCCTTGACCCTTGATTCCTCGGAGTCCGGTCATCGGATCTCAAGAAGCGCACAGCCTAGCATAGTCATCAAGGCACTGATGCTGCGGTTGCTGCGGATACCGGTGCAAACCTGTGTCACACAGCCATGATGACTTGTCCCTAGTCATAGTGACTCGTCAGGGTATAGGGTTACTATTTACGATACGATCAGTCAGATCTAGTACAAACAGATGTACATACCATGGTAGTATATAAAGGCCCAAGAGCCGACCAGAGAACTTCAGTCAAGTTCTCTTGGATTATCCCCTCGAAACTTGTCCCATCCCCTCTCCTCTCTTTTGAACTCTCGAGGACTGTCTCCTAACCGGGGCTGGTTATTAGAGTTGCTTCAGTTGTGTCGTCATTGATGGTGTCGGGTCATCGGGGACGTTCCATCGTCATCATGGTACAATCAGATGGGACCCAGATGGGCACAAACGAACTAGAGAGGAGGTGAGGTGTATGAACATCGAATGGAAGTAGCAGTACTTAGCATTTTTTTTTTGGAAAAGTGACCAGTGGGGCTGAAAGTGGGTAGTGGGGGATGAGGGCGACTCAACATCGCCACATTATGGTGACCAGTGATGGATGGGCAAGGTAGGAGGAAGAGGCGTGCGCGAGGTTGTACTATACTTGTCACCGTCATATCGTAGTTGTCTTTTGGAGCACATCAGTAAATTGATAGTACTGTCAATTGTAGACGTGCATGGCCGTCGACGTGGCATGTCGCACAATGGTCGGGCGAGAGGTGAGCGAGGTGAGCGAGGAATAGGTGTGTGCGTAGGGCTTATCAAGGGTATGTGCTACCCGTGTGGGTCTAGCGTACAGGTGCCTAAGAAGTACGGGTCCGGGTAGCACATCCGCGTGCCTACTTCCACACATGTACCCGCAGCTCAAGTATGACTACCAAAATAGGATGGTTGCGTATAACATATGAAAGCAGTGCAACGGAGAATGCAGGACCTAAATTTACAGAACAAATTAAATTGTGAGGCTAACACTCCGACGCCCATCATGTCTGCCTGCCCAGCCAAGTGTACCACCAAGTTGACTGAGAAAGCTCAAGCTGCTGTTGAAACCAAGACCACCTGGCCAACACAGAAAAGGAAAGCAATCAGCGACGACGCAAGTATGGCAGCTACCAAACCAGCAATGGCACCGGTTGCTCGAAAGCGCTCTAGGATTGATGATCCATTGCCAGAGTCCTCTGAGACAGACCCTGTACAAGAGCGCTCGCCATCGGTTGAACTTGTTGAACCCAAACCCAAGGAGACTGCCGAAGAAGAGCTGGGTACGTTACTAATAGTCCTGAAAATTCCATCAATTAATAAAATACACTAGTTCGTTTGAAAAAAGATTGGGTCTCACCAGTTTATGCTTTCTTTGACCCCAAACCCACCATTAAGGATGTTGATGGCAGACGAAGCCATGAATTCAAGTGTAGTGGCCGTGGCTGCAAGTCCAAAATTCGGCGCTTCCTTGACACCAAGGATGCTCGTTCTACACGTCCGAAGTTGTTGGGGAGATGAGGTTCTCAGTGCGGCCGCGGATGCTAAAGATGTCCACGAGGTTCGTACAAAAATTGTGGGCAGCATTCTACAAAGTGGTTCTATTACCACAGTGTTTCAATGAAAGGGTCAAGGGAAAATTACTTACAGCAATCGGCAGCATACACGTGCGGAAACACGGTATGTTAACCCACCATGGACCGGATAGTACAACTGACCCAGGTTCTAGAGCTGAAATTGTGCGCTGGGTATTAGAAAACCTACAACCATTTTCAATAGTCAACGACTGTGGCTTTCTATGCCTCATGAAAACAGGCCGGCCAGAGTATTACATACCTTCGGTTCCAACAGTATTGCGCGATGTGAAACATATGTTTGTGTTGATGCGCAAACGGATAGCTGAAATGTTGCAAGTCAGTACCTCAGTGTCATTCAGACTCGAGTACATTGCTAACTGCTTACCAGGGATATGATGGCCGAATCAACTTTGCAACAGATGCTTGGACCTCCTCCAACCACCGTGCATATGTTGCTTTCACAGCGCACCTTGAATGGGGTGGACAGCCACTAAGTTTCCCATTAGACGTGGTCGAGGTTCCAAAGGTATGTGACTTACTTTACTGTGGGACATACTTTGATTGACGTGATTGTAGTCGCACACTGGGATCGAACTTGCCGATACGTTCGCCAATGTCCTAAAGGAATTCGGTTTATTAGACAAGGTTAGAAATAACCAAACATTTGATTCATACCAAGTGTTACTAAATCACGTAGATATTGAGTGTCACTTGCGACAATGCATCAAACAACGATGTTATGATCGACGGACTTGCACAGCACATACCTGAATACGGCGGTACAGCAAGCCATACACGGTGCTTCTTGCACATTGTCAACCTTGTGGCCAAGTCCCTGCTGTGTCAGTTTGACAGTCAAAAAAAAGAGACTAATTACCTGCTCGACGACGGTGATTGGAGAGAAGAATTGCAAGAGCTCGAAGACATAGACGATGGCGAAGACGTTGAGATAGAGGCTGAAGACGAAGGAGAGGATGCAAAGAACATCATTGAGGGGGATAGCGAGGATGGGTGGGTTGATGAAGTTGAATTGTTGAGTGATGAGGAACAAGCAGAACTGGTAACGGTGATTTTGCCAGTCAAGTTAGCGCTAACAAAGGTAAGGAATAGAAAGACGACATACCAGTATCCTAATCTTCATTTCTAGATTCGAAAGCTTGCATTCCAAATCATCCAGTCGACGACGCGATATCTCCCCGCCTGGAAATCCATCTTGGAAGAGCTGGGTGAGCGGGTGACATTGATCCCACGTGATGTGCCGACTCGATGGAATTCAACGTTTGATTTACTCACCTATGTGCTGAAACATAGAAAGGCTGTCGATAGGGTGACGCAACAACGAGACTCAGGCTTGAGGAAGTTTGAATTGGGAAATAAGGAGTGGGAGTTGCTTGAGCAGCTGTGCGACGTCCTCAAGGTAAGCTGGCGTGTGAATCGCATCACACATGACCAACTATTGCCTAATTTGTCACTGACGGCTCGTGTTCTATAGGTCCTCAAAGACGCAACAATGTTTTTCTCCCGCTCCATTCCTAACCTGGCGACAGTGATCCCAGCGATGGACCATATAGATCAGATCCTCGCCACCAATTCACTCGACAAACGGTACACACTTCCCATTCGTGCGGCACTCGGAATGGCAAAGAAAACACTCAACCGGTACTATCAACTCACGGACGACTCAGAGGTTTATCGTATTGCAATGGGTAAGTATATAATGTCATCCTATCTACCACGGTACTCATGAATATATTAGTTCTTCATCCTCGTCACAAATTAACCTATTTCAAGACCGTCCACTGGGAAGACGCATAGGTTTCAGCTGCAGAAGAACTTGTCAGGGTTGAGTTTGATCGTTCATACTCACTAGCGGCTGTACAGGATGCGAGCGACACCGATGCCGATACCAAATTAGAAGGCAATACAAACGAAACAAAGGTACGTTGCCCGGTTATGTTAATAGCAATACTAATATAGTAGATCTACCAGACCGCCAACATTTTTGATAGCCTTGCGGCACTTGCTCCTCCAAAAGTGACTGACCGACGCAATGAACTTGACCGCTACCTTGGCACCGATGTCGAACATGTTACCGATGCACTTGCTTGGTGGCAAGAGCGTTGTACTCTTTATCCTCAACTCTCTCGTATGGCTCTTGATTATCTGACGATTCCTGGTAAGCACACGGATTTCTCTCAACATATCTCACAAATATCTTACCATACTTTTCAGCTACATCAATTGAAGTCGAACGGTTGTTTAGCCACGGTCGCCTTGTCCTCAGCCATGTCCGGTCAAGCCTCTCTGCTCAATCGACACATGCACTTCTGTGTCTCAGCTACTGGAGTCGGTTGGGATTCGTCGAGGCAGAGGATCTCAAGAACGTTACCAAGCTCCCAGAGGTCACCGCCGAGGATGCTATGTCGGAAGATGACTGTGATATCTAGAATAGTCTACCTTTGTCATACATGAATATATGCTTGACCCGCAGGTAAACCCGCAATGGGTTTCGCTACGGGTCTGCTTGACTCTGACCCTTAAGTTTTTTGTACCCGTTATTGCGGGTGGTGACCCTTTATGGGTAAGGGTGCGGGTGGTCTTCTGGGTACCCACGGGAGTACCCATGAAAAGCCCTACATGTGCGAGGTGTCGTCGTCCTGTAGTTGTTGTCGTCAGAAGCATGTGGCATGCACATGTGTGATGTGAATGGATGAGTCAGCATGTGCTCAACTTTTTCTCTAAGTCCCATTGCACCTACCAGATAGGGAATACCATGGGTATACCCTGGGGTATATGAGGCCATACCCATACCCATACCCACCAATATACCCATACCCACACCAAGGGTATGGGTATCTACCAGGGTCTCCCAGTTGATACCCTCACTCATACCCTTGGTGGGTATACCCATGGGTACCTATTATCTTTTCATCACTATAGTATATAAAGTTATTGTTTAAAAGTCTAGTCTAGTCCTTGTCTTGCCAAAAACCATGCTTCTAGCATGTGATGATGTCCTTTGCAGGCTTAGGAGTGGCTGTAGAAAATATAGTGGACTACTAGCTACAAATACATCCCTTTATCAAGTGATTCAGTCTAGAATAGGTGAAGATATGTATATTTCTAGGTTAAATGTTATATATTTTCTTGTAAACTTGTATGTAAACAATAAAGTTCAAACAAAATATTATAAAATAGGAGGATATAGAGAGCATCAGTAAAAATGGAATTCCAATGTAGCATGGAGCACAGCTGTACCACCCATGTAGTACTCTGTCGTCAACATTGCAATTAGTGCAACACAAACATTACAATGTACACTACCATAGCCAATTCAGTCTCACACAAAGTCTATGTGGTCTATGTGGAACACAAGCTGTTCAATTACAAGACACTAATCCTACTACATAGTATGCATAACTTTAAGTGTAGAGGCACATCGCCACTGCCATCGTCATGGCGTCAGTGTGCATGTGGCTGGGGAGACGGCGCTGGTGATTGGGGCGGAGGGCACAGTGCGTGCGGTGGTGTATGTGCTGCAGACGCTGGATGTGCACGTGGTTGAGGCATTGGGCACGTGGGAGGTGCTGCCAATGTCAATGGTGCCAGCAGATGTGACAACCCTTGAGGACGGGAAAAATGGGACTTATTTGCCGATGATGCTGTTTGGGGTGAGGGAGGTGATGATGCAACCATAATACAGACACATCTGTGTGGATGCATGGAGGGGGGCGAGGAGGGCGAGGACATGGCTTGGTGCACGACGGCAAGCAACATCATGTTGCGGGTGCGTGAGAACGACATTCTAGAGTTGTTTGGACTTAGAGAAAATTTTCAGCATGAATAGGTCACATGATACGATCAACAAGCACAGCTGAAGCTAAGTTAAACCACCACTCAGGCACTTGCCAAAAATTTGTGCAAGTCTGTTGCCAGTTGCTGGCCAGCGCAGCCCAATGTACACCCCAACACATGCCCCAACATACACCCCATGACTCAACAAAAAAAGATAAGTACTGCCCCACTCAACCTGTTCACTGCACCCACCACCCCTCCCAGCCCATTTGCGTGCACCCAGCCAATCACCCACCAATTCATGTGCCCTCCCCAACCATGTAACTCAACCAAAAAAAAAAAAACTAAGTCTTCATTTATGCTCAGTGCTCGCCCAAACCCACCTCACACACCACCCATGCACTCGCCATTCACAGATAGGTTCACAGTGATTTACGTGCGCACACAGTCCCACCTGCCAGCGTTGCTGGGATGGCGAGGGCAACGATATGGCAACGATGCCACAATGGTGAAGTGTGTGCGCAACCACACCCACATCACTCACACGGGGATGGCAAGGGTGACAACATGGCGACGATGCTGCAATGGCAAAGTGGGTGTGCAACTGCACCCACATCATTCACGTGGGGATGGCAAGGGGACAGCGAGGGCAATGTAACAGAAGTGTAATACCTTCCACTTGGTGTGCAGTACAATGATAGGGATAGATGTAGAGTGATGAGACTCACTCTTCTAGCAGTCTCTTGGTATGGAGTCAAATAGTGATTGGTAGATTCAGAGGATGAGTGATAGAGATAAGATATCGGGTGTCTGAATCAACTGA
>JBBPRO010000784.1:0-12973 GCA_038093055.1 Boletus mariae
GTAGGCAGGCGAAGAGTAGGACAGTCCGTGACATGTGACGTTTCCCACACTAAGCTGGGCTCGGGGTCCTACCAAGCCAACAAATTTCGAAATTGTGTTTTCCGCATAGATATGCAAACCGCTGTAATATATGGTTTGTCTTACGTTGTAATGGGCACTGCGCTATAGACAGGAGTTCCCTGACCAGCATACTTAATCAAAGGCAAATACCCTCAGTATTTCAGCAAACGGTGATAAATGAGTTCTGCACTGACATGACGGAAGTGGCGGTGCATGATCCTTTCTCTCGCCAAGTAGTAGTACTCCCACCACGACGCTCACCATGCGACCCCCTGCAGCTCGCGCGACTTCTTTCGTTTCAGCGAGGCCAGTTTCCGTTAGCGATGCGAGGAATCGATGATAGTACGTTCTGCCTTCTTACTCTGACCTCCATGTCAGTTCTCTAGTCTGTCGGAGTCTCACCTGAGTCACAGGTCGAGCAGCAGCAGCCCGCCGCCGTTGCTCATGATATCAATCAATTACCCATCTTTTATGAGACCGTGTATTAACCATCGCTCCATATTTCATCATTTGAAGTGCTCTCGTCTTTCTGTTCGTGGTTAAATAATGCCTTGCGACAGCATCGTTCAGATCTTTGCATTGTATCTCTTACCACGAGTTGCGGGCCCTCACACACACACACAGTTGCCGCGTGTACGCCATTGCGTTGGAAACGGGACGTAAGGACAGGCCGACGAGGAAAGGAAAGAGTTTTGGCGGATGAGGGTCCTTTGTACAGGCTCTGCAAAACTTGGTTGAGGATTAAGTCGGGGACAGACAAGCTGCTAGCCGCGTGGGATCGTCAAGCCTTTCAGACACCCATATGGATCCAGATGGTACTCGTTTCTATTTCAATGTAGTAGAGCACCACAATAACACGCTTTTCAGTTCAACGACTGCTTTCACGAGCAAAATCTCTTGAAGACGAATTTCGGCAAGGCAACGAGATTGTTCATATCGAGGAGGCGATTGTCTTTGATCGTGAGGCGCTTCACCTCTGTAGCCCCACCCAGCCAGAACGGTCCACCGCTTTGACCCAGCTTGCAAGCCATCTCTGTCGTCGTTACCAGCAACTCGGACGAATTGATGACCTGAATGAAGCCGTTGTCTTCGACCGGGACGCGCTGGCGCTTCGCCCACCAGGGCATCCGGACCGTACGATGTCTTTGAACAACCTCGCCATTCATCTCTCCACTCGGTATAATCAGCTGGGGGTAATTAGCGACATTGATGAGGCGATTGACCTATCCCGAGGCGCACTGGCACTCTGCCCACCAGGGCACCCGGATCGTTCGAGGTCTTTGAATAACCTCGCTGTTCATCTCTCTTCTCGGTACAAGCAGCTGGGTGGAGTTAGCGACCTTGATGAGGTGATTGACCTATCCCGAGACGCACTGGCACTCCGCCCGCCAGGCCACCCGAATCGTTCCATGTCTTTGAACAACCTCGCCGCTCATCTCTCTTCTCGGTACCATCAGCTTGGGGTAATTAGCGACCTTGATGAGGCGATTGACCTATCCCGAGGCGCACTGGCACTCCGCCCACCAGGGCACCCGGATCGTTGGAGGTCTTTGAATAATCTCGCCGTTCATCTCTCCTCTCGATACAAGCAGCTGGGTGGAGTTAGCGACCTTGATGAGGTGATTGACCTATCCCGAGACGCACTGGCGCTTCGTCCACTAGGGCACCCGGATCGTTGGAGGTCTTTGAATAACCTCGCCGTTAACCTCTCTTCTCGGTACCATCGGCTGGGGGAAATTAGCGACCTTGATGAGGCGATTGACCTATCCAGAGGCGCACTGGCACTCTGCCTACCAGGGCACCCGAATCGTTCTACGTTTCTAAACAACCTCGCACTTCATCTATCTTCTCGGTACAAGCAGCTGGGTGGAGTTAGCGACCTTGATGAGGTGATCGACCTATCCCGAGGCGCACTGGCGCTCCGTCCACTAGGGCACCCGGATCGTTCCACATCTTTGAACAACCTCGCCGCTCATCTCTCTTCTCGGTACCATCAGCTGGGGGAAATTAGCGACCTGGATGAGGCGATTGACCTATCCCGAGGCGCACTGGCACTCTGCCCACCAGGGCACCCGAATCGTTCCACGTCTTTGAACAACCTCGCACTTCATCTCTCTTCTCGATACAAGCAGCTGGGGGTAATTAGCGACCTTGATGAAGCGATTGACCTATCTCGAGACGCACTGGCGCTCCGTCCATCAGGGCACCCGGATCGTTCCACGTCTTTGAACAACCTCGCACTTCATCTCTTTTCTCGGTACAAGCAGCTTGGTGAAGTTGGTGACCTTGAAGAGGTGATTGATCTATCCCGAGGCGCACTGGTTCTCTGCCCACCAGGGCACCCGAATCGCTCCCTGTCTTTGAACAACCTCGCTGCTCATCTCTCTTTTCGGTACGATCAGCTGGGGGTAATCAGCGACCTTGATGAGGCGATTGACCTATCCCGAGACGCACTGGCACTCCGCCCACCAGGCCACCCGAATCGTTCCACGTCTTTGGACAACCTCGCCATTCATCTCTCTTCTCGCTACGATCAACTGGGGGTAATTAGCGACCTTGATGAGGCAATTGACCTATCCCGAGACGCACTGGCGCTCCGCCCATCAGGGCACCCGGATCGTCCGAAGTCTTTGGACAACCTTGCCGTTCATATCTCCACTCGGTACGATCAGCTGGGGGTAATTAGCGACCTTGATGAGGCGATTGACCTATCCCGAGACGCACTGGCGCTCCGTCCACCAGGGCACCCGGATCGTTCGAGTTCTTTGAATAACCTCGCCAGTCATCTCTCTTCTCGCTACGATCAGCTGAGGGTAATTAGCGACCTTGATGAGGCGATTGACCTGTCCCGGGGCGCACTGACGCTCCGCCCACCAGGGCACCCGGATCGTTCGAGGTCTTTGGACAACCTTTCCGTTCATCTCTCCACTCGGTACAAGCAGCTGGGAGTAATTAGCGACCTTGATGAGGCGATTGACCTATCCCGAGACGCACTGGCGCTTCGTCCACTAGGGCACCCGGATCGTTGGAGTTCTTTGAATAACCTCGCCGTTAATACCTCTTCTCGGTACGATCAGCTGGGGGTTATTAGCGGCCTTGATGAGGCGATTGACCTATCCCGAGGCGCACTGGCACTCTGCCCATCAGGGCACCCGGATCGTTCCACGTCTTTGAACAACCTCGCACTTCATCTCTCTTCTCGGTACAAGCAGCTTGGTGGAGTTAGCGACCTTGATGAGGCAATTGACCTATCCCGGGGCGCATTGGCACTCCGCCCACCAGGGCACCCGAATCGTTCAATGAGTTTGAGCAATCTTGCTCAATATCTCCTTATCAGGTTCACACAGCTAGGTGCGGTAGAAGTCCGAGAGGAGATCTTCAGCCTTTATTCTCAGCTGGAACATGTCTCCCACATGACGTCTTCATCCGATCTGTTTGCTGCCACGGGATGGATCAAAGCAGCTGAGGGTTTACATCATCCCACAACGCTTCTTGCATACGAAACATCTCTTCGATTACTTGTTCAACATGTCGCTACTCTTCCATCCTTACCTGAACATCTTTCGGTGCTCAAGGCCCTCACATCATCACTTGCAGTTGATGCATTCTCAGCTTGTCTTCGCAACCAATCTCCGAGCAAGGCAGTCGAACTACTTGAGCAAGGTCGGGCCGTTTTCTGGAGCCAGCTCAGTCGCCTTCGATCCTCACTGGACGTCGTCGTTGCATCTGGCACAGAAGGAAGGGTACTGGCGGATGAATTCACGCGCCTGACTTCGCTCATTCGCAACGCCCTTGATTCACAGGGTTCAGATCAACATGACCGGGTGTGGCATCTCAACCTGCAGCTGCAAAGAGTTATGTACAATATTCGCGAGTTGCCCGGTCTCTCGCGCTTCCTGCTCCCCCCACTATTCTCTGATCTCCAGCAAGCAGCGAGTGGCGGACCTGTCATCATCTTGAATGCGAGTGAGTACGGTTGCGATGCCCTCATCGTCTTTGTGGATAGGAATCCTGTTCACATCCCGCTGTCGATCACAAAAGATGATATTCGCGACCTCTCCTGGAGGCTGCTAGATACCTTGGCCAGGCGCTCACGGTGGAACGCGACGAGAAATATTTGCATCATCATGCGGGAACTCTGGGTTAGCGTTGTTTCCCCCGTCGTTGATTTCCTGCAAACAGTACATCCATTACAATCCCGTATCTGGTGGTGCCCCACTGCCGAGTTCTCTCTGTTGCCCTTACACGCCGCCGGTCCGTATAGGGGCGGTCTGTTCAGGAAGCACCGAAAGAATCTTTCAGATCTCTATGTCTCATCCTACACTCCCACCTTGACTGCCCTCATTCGTGCCAGATCGCCCAGTTCACCCAATTCCGCGACTCAGAAGAAGCACTTCATTGCCATCGGTCAAGCGGCGGCCACTGGCACAAATAAACTCCCTTTTGTTAGTATTGAGTTGGCTAACATTAGTCGACTCATCGGTGATCTCGCGATGTTCAAACGCATCGAAGGATCAGACGCCTGTATTTCCAGGGTCGCAGACGAGCTTGGCAAGAACGACTGGGTGCACTTTGCATGTCATGGTTTACCAAACCAGGAGCAGCCATTCGAGTCTGCGTTCGCTCTCCACGACGGACACTTCACCATACAGCACATCATCCAGCGCAATCTGCGGAATCCAGAGTTTGCATTCCTCTCTGCTTGTGAAACGACTGTCGGAGACGATGAGAGTCCGGACGAGGTAATACACCTTGCTTCGGCGATGCAATTTGCTGGATTCCGTTCTGTCATCGGGACAATGTGGGCGGTGAGCGATTCGGGGGCGAACAAGGTCACGTCGGTGTTTTATACGCACATGGTGGATGAGTTGGGTCGTCTGGATCATACTCGCGCGGCGTTCGCGCTGCGAGAAACGATGAGATCCGTGAAGATTCCGTTTGATCAACGCATTCTGTATGTTCATCTCGGTGCTTGACTGTCTGCCCATGTTTCTATCCTTTGCATTACTTTTATATGGTGTATAACTGCTATCTATATATGACGCTATACATGATCACCCAGGCGCCCAACCCTCTTTTGCAAGCGCGGTGAAAATACATATCACGGTTGAGAGGGAGCTGCTCAAGCCCAAGTAATGGTTGGTGGTTTTTGTATGTGCCTTTTGTCCACCGAGTTTCTGTGCACCACATACTGCTGATTATTCTCCCCGTCGTCTCGTCTGTCGTCCTCCTGCGCAGTGATCATTTCCGTGATAGTGTTACGCCCCGCATTGCCTTCTCTACCCATGATTCTCGTTGAATAGGAAGTAAACCCAGGAGTCGCAGAGATAGTCTATCGAACCAGTAATAAATCTCTAATATCTATGGGTATTGGACGGTAAATGACGGTAAATTAACCTACGTGAATTTGCTGCGCCAAATTCACCGAACATGAGAAGAGATGAAGTGGAGAAATAGGAATATCGAGGCTGGGGAACCAGTCCAACACTACGTCTCGCCTGCAACATATCTCACATAGATGACGGTACGAGCTGTCGTCTTTACTTGACTTCATGCACTCACATGTGAGTTTCTCCAGCGACACGTTTGGTCCGAGCCTACACGTGAATACAGTGATGAAAACCAAGTTATACTATTTGCTCGATAAACCGATGCAACGCCCGTACTCCTTCACTCCATGTTCCCAGAGCTAAAAGCGGCTGGATTCCCAAGGAACAATGCAACAGAGATTATGCTTGATGGTTTGACAAGCTCTGCATATCCTGAATATTCCTGGACCATAACCCAAGGTTGAATGTTCACAATAGCATACGTTCGACTCATCTATGTACAAGATGGTGGCACTGCAACAATTGTCTGATCGTACAATAGCTCGTCCTCCCAACCCGATTTCATTTCTTGCATTTCAAATAGCATTTCTCCCTCGAAAACCCGAATTTGACCTGCTCCTCCAACTCCTTGAAGTTGGACGGAGGAGGTGCACCTTGTCGGGCGTAGAAGTCTTTCAGACTTTGCGCGACTTTCTCCTGCAAGAATGGATACGTCGTGGGATCCAGACCAGGCGCATAGATACGAAGACACGGATCATCGGTGTCGCTGCTGTCGCGCACATCTATACCAGAGGACTTCATACCAAGATCTACCAGGATCGTGATATAAGGGAGAGTGTCGGACTGATCGCAGTAGTCTGGAGCAATGTTCCTGTGGGTTCGGGTGATTTCTTTCCAAGAATTGGACGCGCGGTCACGGGCCTTGTCCGAAATCAGGATTTGTGACATTGCGCTGCCACGAGGCTGTGATTTGAAGTACATCGGGATAACTTTGTCGATTGCAGGCTGATTGTGACAGCACTGGACGGCACTCGTTCGTACCCAGAGAGATTCCATCCATTCCTCAATACTAAGCACGGTCAATGTCACGTAACGAGAGATGGTGGGTGTAACGTACGAAGCATCATTTTGAGCTCCATCTCCTCGGGTGATGTCGAATCCCATCTGAACCCAGTGGGAGAAATTGATATATGCATCCTTAAATTCATTCCGAGCATTGGGTGCATTGTCCCAGAATTTCGGCCCAAAGACGACCTCGAGGAATTTCACAACAGGGACCGGTTGACAGTACGGAAGCTCCAGATCAGGCGGAACTGCATCGCTTATTCGGGGGGAGGGTGGCGATGTAAATCTCTTCTGAACGCAAAGATCCTTAGCGAGGAGCCATAGGAAACGACTAGCTAGCTCTCCAGAATCTCCAGCATTGATCAGGCCATTGTTAACCATGCGAGAGACCGTCTGTAGAGCACTAGTGAGATTTTCTTCTTGTGCGTAAAGCATACCCGCAGCAGCGGCTGATACAATAGGCTCGGAAGGGTAAGTCGTATAGCTCCAAATCCGGTCGTCGGTAGTCTTGATGCAAACACGAAGATGGCTAGCAATGAAGTTATCATTGTACTTGACAGCTTCGCGGTGACCGAAAGCTATATCGAGACCGAATCGTTGACCAAGTACGGCGAATGCGTGACGCTTGTTGCCTGGTTCGAATGTCTGTGATGCACACAACTTCTGTCCAGCAAGCTCCACGATACCTTCGACTTCGAGATGCTTCTCCGACCACCATCTGTGAGTAAATCAGTGAACACAAAAACACGATGACAGGAGTCGCTACATACAGAGGACGGCCGTATTGCATGAGATGACTGCCCCATGCAACGTTGTCCAGCTTAACCTCATCAAGCACTGGGGCGTACTGATCCCATCCAAGCTTTGTAAATGGAGGGAAAAGCTCTTCTCCCTGGATAGCGACCCTAGCCGATGGAACTAAGATTGGAATAGTTAGAAGCAGTAAAAAGTATTATGTTGTCACGTACACAGAGCTTGAGGAGCCGCGAAATGCGCAACCTTCGATACAGTTGAGGCGAACACTACCCAAACCGCCTCAGATCCCGAAAACGACTTGATGGTCCTGAGTAACACAGTCGCCCTAAGATATTGATATTTTTGGTCTTCTAACTTTTCATGCAGTACATGGGACTCGTCGAGGGCAATTACCACCCGTGGCTGGTTCGCGTTGTGTCGCGGAAAGCACTTGGTATTATCCATGGCCCTAAGGTACGTTTTCAGGACAACATCACTTGAAGACCGGCGAATTTCCTGTTTGACCTGTACTTCCTTGAGGGCGACAAAGATTGAAAATTTCTACTGCACTTACGTCGTCAAATTGATCAGCCACATACTTGAAGAATTTAGTACGCATCACATCGTCAACATCAGAAAGCACTCCAAATGGTTTCCCCTCCCTCAAATAGTTTCCGAGGCATTTAAACACTGCCGCGAAAAATACCTGACACTGGAGACTGTATGCCTCCTCAGTAAGATCGGCAGTCTGACTCGTGAGAAAGTTTGCGGGTATAACATCGCGAGGAGGATACCCCTTGTCACCCATGGATCGGATGTTCATATATAAGACGCATATATCCTCCCTCTTGCCAAGCTGCATGGAAAGTAAATGCCAACGATGTCAGGGGACACAACGACAAAACCCACTTCAAAGAGCAAACGCGTTTTGCCTGCACCAGAGCTCTGGATTATGGAGCAGAGCTTGCCATAATACTTCCGACCAGGCAAGGCATATTCAATGTTATTAAGTTCCAGATAATGGATGAACGCATCGACGGAATTTCCTTTATAATTGTGAGACATCGCTTTCCTAAAGGCCTCGAGCTGTGCTTGAATATTGTGTGGGTAAATCGTATAAGCACGGACCAAGATCGAACTCACAATTAGAAGGCGAAATTCCTATGGACGATGAGTGAAGATGAAAGCCCAATACAGTAATCAACGTGAACTCGACAAGACATTCGCCCGAGAAACTCACCTTCGGGTGGGGGAGCCTGAAGACAACCTATGTATGGTGAGCAAAGACGAAGAACCCAACACCATAATCAATGTACGTACGGAGTATGCGAACACTCTGGAATGACATAGCTCGCCATGCAGCGCTCAGTTTCGTCTCCACATGGTCGGGGAAAACGATATCAGAATCAAGATATTGTCGATCCAGTAGGGGATCACTTTGAGCGATCGCACGAAGTACACCGCAAAGCTCCAGAATTGATGGATTCTCTCGCCATATTGCCCTCTTCTGCTCCAATTTCGCTTTGACTTCCTTGTCCATCCTTGTATGTTGATCGGCTGTGTAATAGTCCCACTCCCCAGCAAGAGGAGACGGAGTGTCGACTTTAGCTATGGACGATGAGTGAAGACGAAAGCCCAATACAGTAATCAACGTGAACTCGACAAGACATTCGCCCGAGAAACTCACATTCGGGTGGGGGAGCCTGAAGACAACCTATGTATGGTGAGCAAAGACGAAGAACCCAACACCATAATCAATGTGCGTACGGAGTATGCGAACACTCTGGAATGACATGGCTCGCCATGCAGCGCTCAGTTTCGTCTCCACGTGGTCGGGGAAAACGATATCAGAATCAAGATATTGTCGATCCAGTAGGGGATCACTTTGAGCGATCGCACGAAGTACACCGCAAAGATCCAGAATTGATGGATTCTCTCGCCATATTGCCCTCTTCTGCTCCAATTTCGCTTTGACTTCCTTGTCCATCCTTGTATGTTCATCGGGTGTGTAATAGTCCCGCTCCCCAGCAAGAGGAGTGTCGACTTCCATCGGTTCCATGATGGATCGAGAGGAGAAGATGAAAGGTTCAAAATTCAAACTCCGCCTCGCTAACTCAGCCACCCGCATCATCGAAAATGATGTCATGCACTGCCAGCTCACTTGAATGAACCACATTTTAATTTGGTGCAGAGGCTAACAATGCTAAACCGATATGAATCGATTTGACAACAGATCCATCCGAGGTCAAGTGTAAGTTGTTAACATTTGCCACCACGCCCGAAAGACAAATCGGAATGAGACCGTTCTCTTCGGTCGCATAACCATCATCACCATGATGAATTCAGCTGGGGGAATTCACCCTTCAATCATACTATGCCCCATATACAATCTGACCACCGTCATAGTCCTCAGCAAAAACAATTGACATTCCACTGCCAGGAATCAGCAAGATAGGAATATAGGGTAGGGTGACTCACATGTAGAGATGCCATTCGTTGTGGCTACACAGGTCAACTGTCAAACCTTTTCGCCGATGCGAGAAAAGCTGGTGTGTGCTTACCAGTGAAGTATCCATGGCCCTGGGTTGTTGGTGATGGATTGGATTGGATCGTCATCTGATGTGGTGTTGAGTCCGGTGTTGATGGTGTCTCTCATGACAGGCCGGTCAAAGTTTGGCATGTAGCCATCAGCGCTCTTGATGACTGCAATCAGATACGGATATCACAGTATAATGATTCACTTACAGTAGGGTGCTAGTGCCAGCAAATAATCAGGAGACGATTCATGCGTCCAAAGCAACAGACAACCTGGCGTAGTACTGTCAACGTGGAAAATGATCTCGATGACCTTGTTTCTTGGGAGGGAATGCACAGATCCCTTGGGCTCGATCTCCTGATCAAATTGGCACCCCACTCATGATCTTCCGAGAACGTGGCTATATCAACCTCGCATCCAACTTGCATCTCAACCACTCAGACAAGCATGACCGGTGTTCGCTCAAGCGCAATGATGTCCAAGGTGGGTAATCCACAAATATACGAGGACCACGAACAGCGGTACGTCTGCTGGCGGCGTTCAGAACGACCAATCTTTTGAGGCTTGACATCCCTAGTACCTCCAAGCGGACAGACCACAACTTGAAGCAACTCTAATAACCAGCCCTGGTTAGGAGACAGTCCTCAAGTGCTCAAAAGAGAGGAGAGGGGATGGGACAAGTTTCGAGGGGATAATCCAAGAGAACTTGACTGAAGTTCTCTGGTTGGCTCTTGGGCCTTTATATACTACCATGGTATGTACATCTGTTTGTACTAGATCTGACCGATCGTATCGTAAATATAGTAACCCTGTACCCTGACGAGTCACTATGACTAGGGACGAGTCATCATGGCTGTGTGACACAGGTTTGCACCGGTATCCGCAGCAACCGCAGCATCAGTGCCTTGAAGGCCATGCTGGGCTGTGCGCTTCTTGAGATCCGATGGACCAGACTCCGAGGAATCAAGGGTCAAGAGTACGGATAAGGTCCATTATCATGATAGGAAGAATAGTTACCCAGCACAGCACGGATATGAATAGAAAGCTGTGTCGGTGAATGACTCGACGTGTGTACACATCATAGTGACTTGATGTGACTTGATGTGAGTCATCATGAGTTACTAATGAAAGATAAAATCAAAAGATAAGATGAAAGATGAGATAAGATGTGAAAAGAGTACCATTAAAAAGAGTACATCAGTAACTTTACATCAATCTTTATTTGACTTTATTTGGCTTGTTCAACTCATCGTATACCAAAAAGACACTAAGTATGGAAAAGTCACTAATGCAGTTAGACACGCACTTAGGACATGACTAATTATACTCGTCATCTTATGCTCTCGCATGACTTAGGAGACGAAAGGGAAAACATGACATTAGCAGTACTAGCCCATTAGATACAAAAGCTGATTATGCTCTCACATGACTTAGGAGACAAAAGAGAAAACATGGCATTAGCGGTGCTAGCCCGTTAGATACAAAAGCGGATTACTAATGATACGAGTGATCCAAGAAAGAAGAAATGGACAAACAACCAACTCGACGGTAAAAAACTGAGTGAAACAGGAAAAAAAGAAAATGGGTATGAAAGCGCCAGCACACCATAAGAGGGAATCACGAGGACAACATATGAGGGAATTGTACAAGCAGCAATTAAAAAAACGGAGGAGCAGAGAGACAAATCTAGGAAAATGATTAGCACTGATCAGATCCGTAGTACCATCACTCACCATCAACGGAAGGCAAAAAGATCATCAAAATCCTTGTCGCCAGAGAGGTCAGCTGATCCCGAGACCATCTGGGCGACCTTAACATATGGATGAGTTTCGCTCACGACCATATCAAATTGGGCATCAGATAGTTCACGGATCGGCTCTAGATAGCGACGGGTGGTTGCACCCCAGATAGCCTCGTTGAATTCGAACTGGCTTCCTTTGGAGATGTTCGACGTCCACACATCTAACGATTCCGAAGGCTGAAATGTTACGTTGCCATTGGCGACCAATGTGAACGCTCGGGCGAGCTATTGAATCACAAGAACTATAAATTTCTAATCAAGGAAACAAGGGAGGAAGCCTCACCGCCGCACAAGCCAGAGCAAGCGCACCTCGAGCTCCATGTCCATTGAAGCCTAAGGGCAAGCCGGCGATTTTGACATGGCCCTGGATATAATTGTAATGATGAGCAAATGTCTGGAGAAGGAACAGGGCCCTCCAAAGTCCCGACCACACCTGATTAAAACAGTTCATCAACGAATCTAACATGAATTGAAAACAAGAACAACTCACTTTGTTGTCGATTCCCTTGTTGTTACTGAATAGGAACCGGTTCTTGATGAACATGGCTTTCGAAAAGGCTTTCCATTTTTCCTCGTCCGCAGACTCAGGGTTGCCTGCAAAGAAAGTCGTGACGACTGCGATAGCGGCACCAGCAAATCCACCGCGCCAGTTGCTCAGCGATTGTTTCGACTTTCATTGCTGCATCAGACAGCACTAATTAAATGTAGGCACACTTACGATATAGTAAACCGCACCCCCAATGTCAACGGTGTGTGCGATGGAGTCCTTGTACACAATGTCCCATGCCTTCTGTAGCGTGGCCTGGAGGTTGTCGTCAGAGATGCTCCATGCATTCTCATAGATGCTAGCCAGGTCGGCCACTGTTGAGATAAAGACACGCCGCCACATGTTATTGTTCGTCGCACCAGCCGGGAAGTCGCTATTGATATATTTCCTGTTCACACCACTGCCCTGGCACTGTGACATTGACGTTCGTGAGCGTTTGGAGGGCGGAGGAAAAGAAGACAGCTGTACGTGGTGAGAGTTAGTGTGGTGATAAGTTACTGTGATCAAACAAACTGTAGTGTCACAAACAGACATCGCATTGTTTGTGGTCTCGACTTGGCGCTGAAGCCCTTCGTCTTCATCTGGTTCGGAGTCGCTTACAATATCGATCTGTATGCAAGACACATCGGTTGAGAGTATGGTGAATATTCTGGAAACGTACCAATGGTTGCTTGCGACGTGATCGGGGTTGAGTAGATGGGGGAGGTTCTAAGTCCTCTTCGTCACCGTTGACGTATGAGACAGATGTGGGATTAGAGCTACTGCCGGCGTTCAAGCTGGGGGCGCTGTGGAGTGGGGTTGCACAGACATCCGAGTTGGTGCTTGCTGGTGTCCCCCTAGGGACCCTTGGGACCCTTGGGGCATTGCGGGAGTTTGTAGTGCTGGAGAAGGACCAACTA
>JBBPRO010000785.1:0-12968 GCA_038093055.1 Boletus mariae
TCTATAGACTACTATACTAATACCTATTATGTTAGATGCCAGACCTGTGTACTAACACAACATGTGGCCTCTTTGATCAAGTGCCTGCGGCCGTGTGGTGTGCCATGATGTGGACGAGACATGGCAACGAGTCACGACGAGGATGAGGACGAGGATGGCCGATGCCAAAGAGCCACTTGTCGTTGATGCTGGACAGGAATATCGAACTCGCCGCTCAGTGACTTGCAAGACACCCCAAACTCTTCAAAAGACACCCATATCGAGTAGTATGAGGATGACTTTGGCGGCAACGATGGGAACACAGTGTCCACATGTCACATCAAGCTATGTCAGAGTTGTCTTGTAGTTCGGGGCAACGAGATTATACAATACGTCAGCGTGTTTGTCACACAACATCGAACAGCGAACACTTTCTGGTGTTACCCAAGTATCTGTAGTCAACATAAGTAGTATCGTGTAGTTGCTAATAGTCCATATCAAGATGAGACAATATCACAGAAGATCTACCTGGTCCACGACCATATCCCCCTCCTGTTCTGCAATCATACGAATAACGGTATCAAATTGGTTACCACGCGTCAACTGTACCAACGTCTCGCGCTCAGGTTTGACATACACCATGTCCTTCTGAGAGGTGATCCATCCTTTTGTGAAGTTGACATTGTCTTGCTTCTGAGCGAACTTCGACACTTGGAGTGCTTCCATCAGAAGGGGGCTAATACCATTGTGCTTCTTCGTATCGGTTTCGGCACTAGATGAGAAGACGCGCTCGCATGGTACAGCAGATGCCTGGATCGGGAGGTAATCCATTGCCATTTGGAATATAGTCGGGAACCTCGCACTTTCCAACTATTTGATGCTTGTGCATTAGATTTGCTACCATGTTGTTCTTAATCACCTACCGCCCAAAATGCCAGTGGATCCATCCTTGCGTGTGAGATGGTTGCTATGTACGAAGAAAATTCTTCCTCGACTGATTGCAGATCTTTGTCTTGGGGTGTGATTTGCATGTCCGGGAGACCGTACCATGCAGGAATGCACACGGTTTGGTAGGGGATGGTGTCCTCGCCAGGCTAGGCTTGAAGCCAGGATCCAATTCCCTGTATTCATGTATCTGGGACAATAGATAAGATTTCCATTTTTGGGGGCCCATATACAATGAGCATCTCACCTTTTTCAAAATGTCTGACTTTGCGGCTGCAGCTTCAGTGGACCAATGTCTCTGTATCCACAAGAAGCGTATACATGGGTCTACAACTTGAATGAAAGGTAAGCTGTTATTATCCTACGAGCCAAGTAAACCTTGCTTACACATCGTGTACATGTACGTCTTGTTTTTGCGCATGAGTTTATGATATTTGAAGGCCATTGGAAGGCCCTCGCGTACAAAGGCACAATTTGAGGATGAGACGTTGACGACGAAAGGTTCTGCCATTGTAAGACAAATGTTTTGTATGCTGGAATCGTACCGCCGAGCAATGGATTGCGTTCGCCACACATCAACTTCTGAGCGATCGATGGCACCTGATGTTGAGAGTATATGAACAATGCATCAGGGATTTGTAAAATGTCTTACTTCGAGTGTAACTTCGATGTCTTGTAACATGTGCCAGTCAAGGGCATGTAGTTTGTGCTTGATCAGATCCACATTTCGAGGCATGGCCAAGTGAAAATCTACAGCCTGGTATCGGGTATTTCAGCAGAATTAATTAATGGTAGATACTACATACCTGGCGTAATGCACGGAGGCGGTTTATCATGTTGTAAGTGGAGTCCCAACGAGTTTTGACATCGAGAAGTAACTGGACAACTGGGAGAGAAATGGAGGTACCAGCCGAATCTATGAACGCGTCTGTCTTGTTGCCCATTTCAATTGTCTGGCGAAACGCTGTTCGCCGGTGACCAGAGGCACGGACAGCGTTGATAAAATCCCTTGCACGGCTCACAGGGTCACTTTGTACTGTGTCGATGTACTTAGTCTTGTTGATGACGGTTCCGCATCTATTAATCCATGTATCAGGAACATTCGTGAAATCAGCTTCGGTGTACTTGTTCAGGGTGCATTGGACACAGAGATTGATTATGTGGGGGAAACACCGAATGTGATGCTCTTGAGGGTCATATGAAAACTCCCGTTCATTGCTTAGGAGGCTGGAAAGGTTGCGCAGTGCCAAGTCGTTGTTGGTCGCATTGTCCATCGTGAAATGGCCCACCTATATGATTTTCAGTAGCCTATTTAATCTCAAGCCCAAATCAGACTCATGTTTTCAACCGGGATTTCTGCATCGTCCAAGATATCCAGAAAGATTTTAGCGAGCTCTTTCCCCGTATGTGCTTGAGGAACGTAGCGGAATGCAATCAACCCGATCCTCAAGGAAAGAGCACCAGATTGCTCGTCGCGCGCAATCCAGTGCGCTGTCATGGCAAGGTACGAGTCAAGACTACCCGAGGACCACATGTCCGTGGTGAATGAGATTTTACCTACAGACTTCTAAGAAACATATTGTTAAATGATCTGTTACAGACAGATCGAGTGACACTCACCTTCAGATCCGCCTTGAGAGCATCAAAGCCGCTTTTCCATTTTTTGAGGATGAGTTCCCACATCTTCGTACGGTGTGGGATGTCTGTGTCTTGAAGATCACTACGCATTACAAGAAGCAACCTGCGAAATGCAGGGCACTCGACGACATTGATAGCCTGGTAAATGGGATCAGTAAGTTATGATGATGAATAAAATGTTCATGTACTTCGTCATATGAAACAATGAAGTCAACAATGCACTCTTGCAGAACCGCAATTGAAAATTCAGGTAAGCTGGCACCCAAGTCTACTTTTGGACGTGGACCAATGCCTACAGGCATGCTATCTCCTGGCTGAGATGGTGGCAGCGGCGGAAAGTTGTTAATGGTCACTCCGGGCTTGGAGAGAGCTGCTCTCAAAGAAGTGAAGGAGTAGCCCAGAGAAAACGCAGTTTTGAGTAATTTTGACTGCACCTGCCAGTGATTCTCTTCTAGTTTCTCCAAATATGTGAGCGTGTGCTTTGACTCCAAGTGGTTCCGGAGCGGCCCATTGGCGGTTGTACGGCTGAACGTACACCAATGTGGAACGGATTGACAATGCTGGGCAGATGTTAAGTTTAGCTCCCTGTTCCCATCCACCGCGCTGAAGTCAATGTATGAGACAATCGCAAAAGACTAATGACGTACTTGCAAACTGTGCATACAGTCTGGTCTGCCTCTTTCCTGAAGAAGTGATGCACATCGAACACAGTATTACTGTTCTTGGTTTCTGCCTGCACTTCCGAGTTAGAAGTGGTAAAAGGATCGGTTCGGGCTGTATCAAGAGCAGGAGTGTCCGCAGCTCGCATTCCTCGTTCACGAGGAGCTAATGGGGATTTGGAGTCGTCGTCATTGGTGGGAGGAGGAGAATCGCAATGAATATCGAACTCCTCTCCCTCGTCTTCACCTCTGGCCTTCTGGTACCACGTAGGCGGGTGTCGTTGACAAGCAGGATGAGCTTCTTCAGTGGAATGAGCATCTGTATGGACGTCTGTGGTGGGTGCAGAAGTCTGAGGACGAGTGTGACGACTTTGCTTCTGGTTTCCAGGGCCAGCCATAAGTTCAGAGCAATGAAGAAACTTGGAGAGAGAGAGAGCGTTGACAGCCTTGGCGCACCTTTGGAACTTGCAGTTTAAATACTAGCAACCAGGTGGGGCAGTTGTGGCTGGCCACTGTCCTGCCTTCGCTAGGCCTGAGGCTGGGCCCTGCGGGGACCTGGTTGGTCAGTCACTTGCAGCTGGTGTTTTTACATCCTCGGATGATACGCCAGTTGATTATTAGCCCTGTTTTGGGTTAGCATGGAAAACTTGCCCCATTCGGACATATGTCGACAGGTTGTTTCTACCGTTTTATAGATAGTGATAGTAGTCTGATCAATCGAAGCGACCACACATTTGTTCATAGTATCGCGACTCATATATATGGTAACAGTCAAAGAAACAAGGCATGTGAATGTTTGAACGATGAGATGAGAACAAGATACGAGGGGAGGAACAATTGGTTACTACCGAAAGCTCGTAGAAGGCTACTCTGTGTCAGCAGGTAACAGTCACTGACAGTAATACTAAGTGCCGATGTAGTACCGCGCGTAGTACGTGTTGCAATAGTGCTGCCCCATAGGGGCTGGGCTGCTCTAAAGCTACTCACCTGTGGTGGAATGTTGAGGGACTTGCAAGCACATAGTGGTTGAGAGTCAAGAGAGATGTATTCAAGTTCAGACTCAGCCGAGTCTGATATAATGGGCAGTATGTGACCGCGGGAGAAAGGTACGCTACATGGATATGTATCTACTTTTAACACTCCCCCTTGCTTAGAGTATGGAGTAAACGTAAGTACAAGTGTAGCTAAAGTAGTTTGCTCAGTCATAAGGACGGCGAGTTAGTAGAATTCTAAACCAAGCTGTGAGCGGTACTCCTCGAATTTGACACGTCCGAGGTTCTTGGTGAACATATCCGCTGGGTTGTCAGTCCCAGGGATAAAGAGTAGCTCGACCTGCTTCCATACCATCACCGCGTCACGGACGAAGTGATATCGGATATGTACATGCTTGGAGCGTTTTTCGGTGACAGGGTTTTGTGCTATAAAAAGCGAACCTTGGTTGTCTCCGCAGATGGGGATAGGACCTAAACGGTAACCTAATTCACCCATCATTTGATGAATCCAGACGGCTTGGCGTGAACAATCGCTCAAAGCCATATACTCAGCTTCCGTGGAAGACAGAGCTGTGGTCTTTTGTAAGTGTGAGTTCCACAAGAACACACCGTTCGCAAGTTTCAGGTAAAAACCTGTCTGCAAGTGGTAGTTTATTTTGTCCTGACCCCAATCAGAGTCAGTACATGCGATAATTCCTCTTCCAGAGGCAACATTATAGACGAGGGAGTAATCCCGTGTTCCTAGGAGATAGCGACATATGTAGAGCGCTTTGTCTAGGTGGTCTGGTGAGGGGTTGGCGGACATACGAGCGAGTTGTGTCACCGCATACGCAATGTCTGGCCGGGTACCAATCATAAGGTAAAGTAACGATCCAATCACTGTCTGGAAACGCGTTCGTAATTCCGGGTTGACAGGGGATTCGTTCTTGGCTGGGTAATAACCCTGCGGAAGTGGTGTGGGCACGGTTTTGGCGTTAGCCATGCCGCAGCGCTCAATCACCTTGTTGAGGTATGATTTTTGGTCTATCCGTATGGTTTGACCATCTCGAGCAATATGCATTCTCAGGAACTCAGAGGGTTCACCGAGATCGCGACATTCCCATTTCTTCATGAATGCGGCCTTGACTTTATCTACGAAAGTCTTGTTGGGTCCGCAGAAGAGGGCGTCGTCTACGTAGATAATCGCTAGTACGAGCTCAGTACCTTTGCGATAAATAAAGATTCCGGCATCTGTTTTGAGCCGAGTGAATCCTAGCTCTTGCATGGATTTATCCAATGCGCGCCACCAAGCTAATCCTGCTTGTTTTAGGCCATATAAGGCGCGTAGGAGTCGTAGGACTTTGCCTTTTAATTCGGGTGGCATGAACCCTTCAGGAAACTCCATGTAGAGCTCCTCTTCCAATTTGCCATATAGATAGGCGGATCGTACGTCGAGTCCGGTGATGTACCAGTTCTCGATAGCTGAAAGGGCGAGCATACATCGCACCGTTTCAAAACGTACTACTGGGGAAAAGATTTGGTCGAAGTCTATACCCTCGACTTGAGAGAAGCCTTTGGCGACTAGTCGGGCTTTTTTACGGCCGTCGGGTTTGACATCGAAGACCCATCGATTCTTTATTATCTTCCGGTTGGTTGGCCGGTCGACTATTTCGTAGACCTTTCGGTCCTTGAGTATTTGGAGTTCATCCTGGCAGGCTTTTCGCCATAACTTCTGCTCATCAGAGGGAAGCTTCTGGATGTCTCGGTATGTCCATTCACGATAGTTTACATGTGAAGAGGGATCATCAAATTTAATTGCGCGGTTGCAAAGGAAAGAAACCAAAGCATCTCCCCCTTCCTGTGTGAGGCGTTCGACATCATCTTCAGACGGAGTCGGGGAGTGAGGGAGCCCACCAGGAATCTTGGGTGATTCCGGGGGAACCGCGGGATCTCGTTGCACTAGTCGTTCCCATGAAGAATCTCACTCAGCTTCCTTCAGTTGTTTAACTGGGTTGCGGCGTTCTCCATAGACGTTCCCTGGTTTAAGGGGGGGGCGCCTTTCACATGCGGATCTCCTTGGAGGAAGGGCTGGAGGGCCAATCGGAGGAGGCCGTGAGGGAGGTGTGACAGGAGGTGGAGCCTCATCCGCCGGCGGGTCAGGAGTCTGAGGCCGGGGAGAGGGCGCACGAGGTTGAGTAACAGGGTCGGGAGCGAAAACCGCATCTGAATCTAAGTCTGAGGACTCAGAATCCGACGTCTCAGGATGTGAGTGGGGGACCGGTGGTGTATGAGACACCGGTTTGTGAGGTTGATTCTTCGGACACTTGGGAAAGAGGTGCTCATCGAAGATAGCATGTGCCGACGTATGTACAGCACCGTTAGGTTTCATGAATAGAAAGTTTGAATCACTACCGGCGGAAACGCCCAGGTAGACCATCAGTTGCGATTTCGGCTGTAGTTTGCCGCCACGAGTCTCAGTCAGTATGTGGACGTAAGCTCCGCATCCAAAGACACGGAGGTGAGAAATGGAAGGTTTCTCCCCCTTAAGTAGTTCCCAGGGAGTTTTCCAGTTGGCTCGTGCGAGAGGGGTTCGATTGTAAATGTGGGATGCCTGTATCAAAGCAAATTCCCAATAAGAACTGGGCAAGCAAGCGTGTAATCGCATCGCCTGTGCTTTATCCATTAAAGTACGGATGAAGCGTTCCGCGCGTCCGTTCTGCTGGTGAGCATAAGGGGCGGACTGCTGAATGTGGATCCCATTGTCACGCATGTACTCAGTGAAAGCCTTGGAGGTATATTCGCCTCCGGCATCAGAGCGCCATTGTTTAACGTTGGCGTTGAACTGTGTACGAATGTAAGCAATAAATTGCTTAGTGACTTTGAGGGTTTGGTCTTTAGACCGGATGCAAATCACCCAACCCATAGAGGTATAGTCGTCATAAAAGACGACAGCGTACTTGTACTTGTGCCAGTACGACTCAGTTTCAAAGGATTTAAGATCTGAGTGAATCAACTCAAAGGGAGCGGTAGCACACTTCTCGCTATGAGGAAAGGATCTGTTAGGCTGCTTTCCAAGCTCACAGCCAGGGCAAATGGAGGGTTTGGACGGAATGTCCACATCGGGAAAGTCTTTTACATGCTTTTTGGCCACTTTGAGAATATCGCGGGAGGCATGACCGAATCGACGATGCATGAGTTCATAGTCCACAGAGGCCATAGACAATAAGTCGGCTTGTAGTCGTTGTGCAGGGGCACGGATCCAATACATAGTATCTCCATGAGAATGGAACTGAAGGACTGTATTCTTCATACACTTGTCGAAGAAGGTAATACGTCCAGGGGTAGTCTGGAGCGTTAAACAGGAGTCGCATAGCAGTGTACCCATTGAGATTAATTTTACCGTACAGGTTGGCATGTAGATAACTGGCGAAAGCTGCACAGGTTTTCCAAACCACTCAATGATGATGGTTCCTGCACCGATAATCGGTGCACGTCCGTTTGCAGTCTCAGTGTACTTTTGGACTTTGTAGTCCGCATATTCCACGAAGTCAGATTTCTGATATGTAAAGTGGGAGGAGGCTCCTGAGTCGAGGAGCCACATGTCCGATGGGATGGTGTGAATATGTTCATGTTCCTTTCCTTTTCCTTTACCGGTGTTCTTACTACAGTTATCACACATAGAGAACGGATTGGTAGTAGATTTGTCCATGCTATCTACTACAGGTTTATTTGAGAACGTATATACGTGGTCGATCTGAGGCGAATTTCGCATGTCAGTACCTGTGTAGGAGGGACATAGGAAGGGTGGAACATACCATGGCTGCACGGTGTCGTCATACGTGTGGGTACCATCATCATAGTAGTGATGAAGCCAGTCATCGTCGTCATCCTCACCAAGGCTCACTGTTTCTTCCATCTGAATGTCATCAACGATCATGGTTGTGACAGCTAGAGCTCAGTATCATAGTTATACTATAACTTCACTGTATTTTTGAGTTTACACATCATAGTATACTTTGCCATTTATTAGATATGCTCTCTATGTCATTGCTGTACAAATGGACTTGGGATAATCAAACAGACTTTGCTGAAATGTTATGACAACACAAGAAACATCCCAAACACACAGAAACATGACATACAGTATATCTCACAAAGTATAGACCCATATGACATATGTATTAAACAAACAATGTGGTGAAACTGTAGTATAAACTGAAAAATGCGGCGAAATAACAATGTACTGGTGTTCCTGGGTTCAGTATAATGAGAGACACTTCTGTGAAATGTCACAACTAACTGGGAAACATTTTAAATGTATAGAAATGGCATATAGAGCATATCTAACACAAAGGAAATGTATGACATACAAACTGAAAAATGCGGTAGAATAACAATGTGACACTGTTCCTAGGTTCGGCATAATGATACACACTTCGGTAAAGTGTTATAATGACATGGGAAACATTCTAAATACATAAAAATATGATACAGACCATATCTAACACAAGAAGTGATTGTATGATGTATAAATTGAACAAAGCGGCGAAATAACAATGTAACACTGTTCCTGGGTTCGGTATAATGATACACACTTCGGTGAAATGTTATAATGACATGGGAAACATTCTAAATACATAAAAATGTGATACAGACCATATCTAACACAAAAGGAAGTATATGATGTATAAACTGAAAAATACGGCGAAACAACAATGTAACACTGTTCCTAGGTTCGGCATAATGATACACACTTTGGTGAAATGTTATAATGTCATTGGAAACATTCTAAATACATAGAAATATGATACAGAGCATATCTAACACAAGAAGTGATTGTATGATGTATAAACTGAACAAAGCGGCAAAATAAAAATATAACACTGTTCCTGGGTTTGGTATAATGATACACACTTTGGCGAAATGTCACAACCACATAGGAAGTATTCTAAATACATAAAAATACTATTCAGAACATATCTAACAAAGAAGGAAGTGTATGATATATAAAGCTAAAAATACGGCGAAATTACAGTACAATAGTATTACTAGACTCGGTGAAAAGTTCCAAATACATAGGATTGTCAACTGATCATTCTCGGCGAAAAAATAATAGGATAGTGCTACTAGGCTTAGTATAATGTTTGGTATAATGGCAAAATGCAAATCAGCCAACTGGTGAAATGTGACTCTTAAAAGATGGGCCAGCCAGTCAGTGATTGAAAGTGAGGATCAGCCAATCGGCGAAATGCAAGGAGTAAAAGATGGGCCAGTTAGTCAGTGATTGAAAATTAAGGATTGGCCAACCGGTAAAATGTGACTAGTAAAATATGGGCTCGCCAGTCAGTGATTGAAAAGTGAGGATCAGCCAACCAGTGAAATACAACTAGTAAAAGATGGGCCAGTCAGTCAGTTACAGAAAAGTATGAATCGGCCAATTGGTAAAATACAACCAGTACATAATGGGCCAGTCAGTCAGTCATAGAAAATTTGTTACCGGCCAACCGGTGAAATATCCAATGCATTGTGGCTAGTGAAATATAGGCTATTCAAGCAATATGATCATATTATTATATATATCGGCCAGTCTGTGGAGCATGTGCTCATTCTGTCACTGGCCGATCAGTCATTGACATTAATTTTACCGGATCGGCCGACATTGGCTAGCCAGTCATTTGCGGCAAAATGACACATTGGCTAGCTGGCATTTTACCGAAAAATATTACTGCTTTATGTGCTATTATCTGTTTCTCCATAGGGGTATAGATCTCAATACTGTAGCGAAGGCTCGGGTCAGCTTTTGAAGTAGTTTCCGAGCCACGTGCTACACGGCAAAGGGCACACACTAACTAGTAATACCGATTCAGATAGCTATCCGAAGGATGGACATATTACTCACAGCAGTTGCGGAAGAGGCAAGGAGACGAAGTGGAGTTCTGGCCCACATCGGATCCTCACTAGTGTCCAGCTTAAGGCGTTGAAGAGGCGACATTTGATACTTGTACCAGAATTGGATGTGGAAGTTGTGGAATATCAGGTTTGCGAATAGTATATCTCCCTTTTACATAAGACATAGTAAGAAGATGAAAGATGCACGAAATGCATCATTAAGACTCACATTTTCGACAGTGCCGGCATAGTTGTATAGGAAATATTTGTCCCAATTCTCATCATCGATCATCTTTTCACACAGCTTTGTGGCTGCGGCTACCTTCTCAGTGGGTCGGAGATTCTGACCTTGATGGTTACGGGGCCAAACAGGTCGTACTTTTTGGCAAAGGATACCGCCGTCTGCACCATCTTGTTTCAAAAATTCAGTCTTTGTTCCACAAACTGCATAATATTAGTAGGGTTAAATACTGCAATCCATGAAGTCCGAAAAAAATACGGCTTGCTCACCAATTTTTTTAAATCATTGCTCCACTTAGTTTCTGAAATGCCAGTAGTCAGTTGAATGCCAGTTGTGAATGAGATGACGAACGATGTTTGCTTTCAGCACAAGCTTGATTGAGGCATTCCCATGCGGTCGTATCAAGTTTGTTGACGTCGGCCCAACCCAAATTGCGGATGATATCCCGAACAAGGAGGTCAAATGTGCGATCAAAATTGTTCCTGTCATTCAGTGAAAGATCGCTCTTTCGAAGCTTGTCTTCCGAAGCGCCATCAGGGCCAGGGGTGCTTCGAGATGATGGCAGTGAGGCGGCCGATGCAAGGGATCTGCGACTGGAAGTGCCAGGGTCAGAGAGCATGTTCGTCAGAACCAAGTGTCCATAGCGATCCTCTGGAACTTGTGTCCTGGTACTGGTATATTCAACAATCAGTCCAAAAAAAGTATCGCAGGACGCTGGCCCAGTGTTGGAAGCATTAGAAGGAACTGTAACAGGGGCAAAGAACATGCCATCTAGAGGCTGGCGCAGTGGGTCGTTAGACGCTGTCTGGCCCAGAAAATCATCAAGTATATGATTCTGCGCTAGAAAGCGCTCATCCTGGTTCATGGTCAAGAGAGCCTGCCAGCAAGGGCCAACTTGGGCACAAAGTACTGCTCACCTCTCTGAGTCTGTGAGCATTGTTGGCGTGAATATGGGTCGGTGGAGTAGAGCCTGACATGCTTGGATTGGTGCCAGTAGTTCAAAAGAGAGTCACAGTGGAGATTTAAAAATCGAGCGCACACAAAGTTGCATCTTATAGAAGCAATCAGCGGGTTGGATGTGGATGTGCAGACTTGGATGCAGATCATTTTGGATAGGAGGTGATCTCCAAGTCACACCATTGCTAGCATTAGTGCTAAAGGAGCAATGATTCCATGGCTGTGAATTTCTCTGTTGGGGACCGATGTCATCATAGAAATTTTGATGAGAACTGCAAGTGTTGGACAATTGAATGTGACATTGAATTCAAATGCCTGGTGGGTTGAGAATCGAGATACCATGACATTTTCTAAGACTCATGTCACACAACGTAAAATTGGTGAGAGCACGGAGTCAGACATTGCTTACCTGAGTCAGAGACTTGTGTCATTAGGGTCTGTGCCGGTAACTGATAGCATTCCCAGCAGCGCTGGCAGCCATCAATTCATTGCTAGAGTAATACCTCATTTGTCGCTAGCACTTCGGCAATGACAGAGTCCGGCGGTAGATCTAGAACTTGCCAAAAGCCCATCGAGTATGTAGTACTATTACCTGAATCTCGTGCCAGATGAGTGCCAGGAGGCCAGTGCCAGTGTTCACTGATCAGGTCCCAGTATGCCACAGGCCACAGGGAGCTCCCACTGATTTGCAAGCTGATGGAATGCCCTGAGTGACATGAGCACTTGAGCATCACCAGCCTGTGAACCGTACACGACTTAGCAACTTACTTGCGAACTTGAACGAATGTGAGGGTCTAACTTTGTACTAAATATCGATGCCTGATGTCTGAGTCCAAGACAATGATTCATTTACGGACTCAGCAAGTCAGCAAACGCTGCCGCAGTCACATCAGTAGAAGATATCCATTATGCACACCACCTGAGCACAGCCTATCAGTAAATTTCTCACACCCTTATCTGGCCTTATCTGCACCTTATCTGTACTTTTGCTGCACTTTTTTCCATTAAGGCCCATGGCTGCGCAAGTCGCTCAAGGCCACTCGTTTTCTTGGATCTAACTTGTACATCACTTTTATTGCACTTGGGAAGGGCCTCTTCAATTGGGAAAAGTAGAAAAAGTGGCTTGAGAGTAGTAATACCATCCATTGGTAAAATAAAACATATACAAAAATTGCGACAAGAGACTGAACCGCTGTTATTGTATCTCCCTCACCGTTCTGCTTGTCATCGACGTCAGCCCAGCAAAGTAATTCAATGATCAAGGCAACAAGACACCTCGACCTATCATCGATGTCATCGTCACCCCATTGCCCTTGCCAATTGTCGCTACTCGACATTGTCGTCCTGTCATCCTTGACCGTGTTGTTGTCATTAGTGTTTGAAGGTCCAGTCGTGTAACCCTTGAAAGACTGTAACCTGACTGGACCGTAACTGATCGTAACTGATTGTGCGGTCCAGTCAGGTTCAGTTATGGAGCAGTCGCAGTTAAGGTTACAGCGGATTTGAGAAATTCCATAACCGCAAAAAACCGGTTATAACTGGTCTGTAACCGGTTATAGGAGGTGCATAGCCACCTACCCTATCTCCCCTAATTTTTCCGGATTTTCTAGTATTTTCTCTGATTTTATACATCCATATTTACATTTTGATACTATTTATATTTAGTTCACTAAGATGTCATGTATCTCA
>JBBPRO010000786.1:0-12956 GCA_038093055.1 Boletus mariae
CAAATCCCATTCTTGGTTGATAGGAGCGAGTAACTTCAAAAGGGGTTTTCTTCGTAGAAGCTTGCTTCTTCGAGTTATAAGAGAATTGGGCGAGCGGTAGCCATTCTGACCACTCGTCCTGCTTTTCCGAACAAAATAATCTTAGATATTGTTGGAGATCTCTGATCATCTGTTCTGTCTGACCATCTGTCTGGGGGTGGTATGCGGTGCTTAGTCTTTGGGATATTCCCAAGCGCTTGCATATGTCCTTCATGACTTGGCTTGCGAATTGAGGTCCGCGATCCGATACAATGGATCCGGGTAACCCGTGATTTTTCCATACGTGATTTAAATAAAGTTTGGCCGTATCTAGGGCCGAGGTTGTCTTGACACATGGTGCAAAGACGACTTCCTTGGAAAATCGGTCAACGATGACGAGCACTGAGTCGTGTCCTGCTGAAAGCGGGAGATCTGTAACAAAATCGACAGATACATCGACCCAGGGTCCATCGGGAATTTGAAGTGGTAATAATAAACCGGGCGTAGCCTGGTTGCTTCCTTTCATCCGAGCGCATCTATCACATCGGGATACATAATCTTTGACGTAATTTGTGGCTCCGGGCCACCAGTAACTTCGGGTGACCAAGTCAATGGTCTTTTCATAACCGGGATGTCCGACAGGGGAATCATGGCATAACTTTAGGACTTCCATTCTTCCTTCTATATCATAGAGGAAGCCATCGCGTTCCTCACAGATGTTCTTCTCTTTACATAACTTTATGACGTCGCTCTCCTTGAGCTTAGTCAACCTCTTAAAGATGCGTGAACGTAATAAGGCCCCTTCATCTTGGATTATAACCGTTTTCGCAGTTTGTATCCGCTCCGGGGATATCATAGTAACTCCTTTGTTATCTTCTTCTATGCCAACGGCATGGTCTTCTCGTCTAGAGAGTGCGTCTGCCTTGACATTCGTAGCTCCTGCCTTATAGACAAAGAGGTAATTGAATCGGGTTAAATATTGTGCCCATCAGGCTTGCCGACGATTAAGATCTTGGGCCTTCATAAAGTACTGCAAATTAGCATGATCGTTCCAGATTTCAAATTGATCTCTGGCTCCTTCTAGATAATGTCTCCATATTTCCAACGCTCAGATAATGCTCAACATTTCCTTATCGGCGATTGGATAATTCCGCTCTTGCGGACTCATGCTATGAGAGGAGAACGCTACAGGATGCCATTTATCTTCCTTAAGGATGGAGAGCACTGCTCCGGTGGCGAAATCTGAGGTGTCGGTTTCTAAACGAAACTTGCAGTCTATATCAGGATACGCCAAGATTGGCGCCGTTGTGAATTTATGTTTAAGCGTGTCAAACGCTGCTTGTTGCTCTTCTTTCCATGCGAAGGGAATGTCTTTCTTTAATAGATCATTCAGGGGTCGTGCTACTTGCGCATAATCTTTAATGAAGCGTCTGTAGAAATTGGCAAGGCCGAGGAAACTTCTGACTCCTTTAACATTCGTGGGAGCCGGCCAATCTAAGATTGCCGAGACCTTCTTGAGGTCCATCTTGATTCCATCAGCGCCGACTACCATTCCTAGATATTCGACTTCCTTTACGTGAAAGTGGCATTTTTCGGGTTTAGCGAAAAGATCATTTTCCTGCAGTCTCTGCAGTACTTTCTTCACGATCTTTGCATGCTCTTTTGGATCGTCTGTTTTCGTGAAAATCATAACGTCGTCGATGTAAACAACAACGACATCTTCCATATCTGCAAATAGTTCGTTCATCATAGTTTGAAACGTGGCAGGGGAATTGCATAATCCGAAGAACATAACGAGGGGTTCGTAGATTCCTTTATGAGTGGCGAAGGCGGCTTTCCATTCGTCCCCATCTTTGATGCGTACGTTGTTATAACCCCATCTAAGATCTAGTGTCGTAAACAACTTAGCCCCTTGAAGGCGATCCACTAGCTGGGATATCAAAGGGAGTGGATAGTTGTTTCGTACGGTGTGTTCGTTTAAATATCTGTAGTCTTGTACCATACGTTTGCGTCCGTCTTTCTTGGGTACGAAGAACACAGGCAAAGTTTGTTGGGACTTAGAGGGGCGTATGTACCCCTTCCGTAATTGGTTGTCTAGCCAATCTGAAACTTCCTTCTGTTCGTCGTAGGATAACGGAATCATTCTTCCTTTTTTGGGAACGAAGCTTTCCTTGAGGTCTATGGCATGATCCCATGCCTTCCTCGTGGGTGAAACAACCCTAAGCCACTAGGACTTTGTCAGGTTGCACTAGACGGCGTAGACTTAGGAGGGGACTGGCTTAGAGGTAGAACTCCAAGGAGAACCAGACTGGAGGACGTCTCCAGCTGGGTCCTTGGCTTATATACTAAACTACTTGTATGTACATGTTGTGACTGGATCTATCCGATCGGTATCTAATAAGTCCATACCCTATACCCACAGGGCGAAGGGTATATCCATGAGGCGTGTGGCATGTGATGTGCACGGCACGAGATGAAAGACGTGAGGGGTACATGTGTGCACAGCAACACATGTATGACATGAGGAAAACATACGGCGGGTCTAGCCCATGATGTCATAGATGACGGCATGCTTCTAGATGGATCCGGATCAGGGCCAGCACTTACGGCCTAGCCTGGCTGTACTCCCTTGATGATCTAGATTAGATAAGAATGATGATAAGATAACGACACTTGGTCGTTTTTGAAGCATAGACGTTAGGGGCAAAAAGTGACCCTGTAACAGTGGGCATTCGTTCTGATTCCTTTTCCTGGAAAACCGAGATGAACTCGTGGTACTCCTCTGGTACTAGTTCTTCGGCAGGTTTCTTTTCGTCTAAGAGTTTCTTTAATTTATCGTTGACTGCCTGTCCGACGGCGATATCTCTTTCTTCTTCAATGCGCTTAATAGTGGCAAGAACTTGATATTGGATGTCGTACTCCTCCTTCTCAACGAGGCGCGCGAACATGGACTTCTCTTGGAGTGATCTACACTCTTCGTGGCAACACTTTAAGGTTACGTCACTGGTACGCCAGTTAATGTCCGGGTTGTGCCTTTTGAGCCAAGAATAACCCAATATCATTTGCTGTTTGCCTAAGTCCGTGACTTCGGCTAACACCTTCTCACGGTGGCCTTTGAACTCGAGGGTGAGTTTGGTGGCATGAGTGATGTCTCCAGCGGAGTTCTTTGTTCCGTCAACGTTAAATACTTTGATCGGCCGATCAAGCCGGATAAGCGGTAACTTTAGCTTTTCCGCAAAGGTTCGATCTATAAATACAACATTGGCTCCACTGTCGAGGAGAGCCGAGACCTTGGTGAACTGTTTTTGTTTGCTTGGTTTTATACGAAGCTCGACGTTGAGCTCGTCTTTTATAATAAATGATCTGCAAAATAAACCTTCGTCTGGGATTTGTTTGTCAGTGGTCACGCGTGCTTCTTCATGGGAAAAAGAGGAATTAAGCCCGGATTTAACGCTTCCGGCGAGCCGAGATAACTCGGGCTCCTCTAGCGGCAAAGAAGAATCAAAACTATCGTAATTGTCCGTGGGAGAAAGAGTCGAGAATGGATTGTGCGTGTCCAAAGCAAATGTTACCTTTTTTATACTTACACCTTTAAGACACCCAGTATTGTCCTTTAGGCACGACCTTTTCCCTTGTTGCGATTTTCTTCGTAATCGCGGAAATACGCACAGGTCTCTTCCCAGCTCTTTCCTTGTAGAGCGTGGAAAGGGTTGTGCCCTTGGGTTTGCCTGGCCTTGTCGGCCTGCACTTGTGGGCTTTTAACCTCATCCCAGGAGGTTGCAGCGCGTGCTTGCTGCTGTGGCTGTCCACCGGTGTTTCTCCGGCATTCCTTTTTGTGTTTACCCCCAAGCCACTTGCAAAGGGGGCATTCTATTTTTGGCTTTCAGCACTCGCGTGCCATATGCCCTGGTGTGCCACAATTAAAGCAGCTGTTGGTTCTTGGGGCGCTTGCCGTGCTTATGTCCATGGAGTTAGGGTCCCTGGACTTGGACCTTCCTTGTTGGTAATTTTGCGTACGCTGCTTCGTACGTCCTCGGATCATTTCGATCCCTTCTCGGTTAAGTCCGGTTTCCCGGATCTTTCTCAGCAGATTATGAACTGCATTGGGGTTGTCTTCCCCGGCGGTCTCTCTCTCGTTCTTTTCCCAGATCCGTTCAATGATGTACTTCTGTACTCATGTTTCCAGAAGTCAGATTGCTTGGGAGTCGCCTATATCGGCTTTAGCGTATTCTACTTCCCAGGCGACTAGGAAGGAGTTGATGGACTGGTCTTGCTTCTGGTACATATTTTCGAGCTTTTCTAGGGCTCGTTCCTTGACCAGGTTTCCTTTGAAGAGGGAGGTCATCTCCCCTTCGAGTGTCTTCCAATTATAGTTTCGGCCTTTCTGGAGCCGAACTTGTGCGAACGGGCCGGCAGTGTGCCCTTGCAGTGTCGAGAGAACAGATACCACGGCATCGTAAGAGCTGGGTTCAATAGAGTGGCTGTTAACTTCCAGCCATCCTCGCATCTTTGCCCACCATTCGTCGAATTTGGCAAATGACCCATCATAGGGCCCAGGGTCGGCAAAGACTGTGACTTTTCCGTTGCTCCGCGATGACTGCACGGGTTCTTCCGGTGCTTCTCGCATTTTTTCAAGCCGCTGCATCAGGGAAATTTATATGAAACGATAATCTCATATATAGTCTTATCTACCCTAGATAGCCTTATAAGATGTATCATGATGATATACACTCTGATAAGACTATATAATTGCGTGCAGCGTTGATAGAGTAGATCATATCTATTATTATTCTTGAGTTGATAATAAGTGTCAATACTAGATATATGATCAGGTCTATCATAGAGTTAAATCTGATCAGCCCTATCGCTACTAGACATATTATCAGATTTAACTCTATGATAGACCTGACCAGTTATATCAGTGCTAGACTTGTGGTCAGAATTATCAGATTCAACTCTATGATAATTCTGACCACATGTCTAGCACTGATATAACTGATCAGATCTAACTCTATGATAGACCTGACCAGTTATATCAGTACTAGACATGTGGTCAGAATTATCATAGAGTCAAATCTGATAATATGTCTAGTAGTGACAGAGTTATTCATAGTTGTTCAATATTAGATACATGGTCTGATCTAACACTATGATAGATCTTATCAGTTGTATCAGTACTAGACATTTGGTCTGATCTAACTCTATGGTAGATCCTACCATTTACATCAGTGTTAGACATATGATCTGGTCTAACCCTATGATAGATCCTACCAGTTACATCAGTGTTAGAAATTTGGTCTAATTTAACTCTATGGTAGATCCTATCAGTTACATCAGTGTTAGAAATTTGGTCTGATTTAACTCTATGGTAGATCCTATCAGTTACATCAGTGTTAGACATTTGGTCTGATCTAACTCTATGGTAGATCCTACCAGTATAAGTGCTAGGCATTGAGCTCAGATAGCTTTATATTTGTTGCCATTACATTTGTCATTAATATCAATGAATAGCAATTAATAACATTGGATAAAAACAGAACACAATCTATTTCATTCTCTCTAAACATGCTATTGTAAGGGCAATAGTAGGTAAAAGTGCCCTGACAGGTAACAAAGAGGTCAAGAAGAACTCAACTAGCAGTACCGAACACCAGATAAATCAACCTCAAGCATCAGCATCCTGGACAGCCGAGTTTGCAGCCAGTGCACCTGCTCCAGAGCCATTGGCTGCAGCTTTGAGCAGTGCACGCCTACGGCGGATTGTTGCCAGGGCACTGTTCTCGGATGGCAACTGGGAGGTTTCATTATTGGCAGGGAAAATCTGTCTGCGACAACATTCAGCACGAGCATAGGCAAATAATAAAAACCCACCTGTTCCACCACTGGAGAAGAAGCTCGACCTCTTCCTTCTCCTCCGGATCATCAAGAAGTTCGAGTATGCTGTTATAAAAGCGTTCCGAGTCCGTCAAAAGATCCGTTCGTGAAAAGACCTGCGCAGACGTTAAGGCAAATTGAGCCTATCAAACCTGAGCGACTCAATATAACGAAACAGAGAAACAATTACCTGCGTCGCAACATAAGCAATTGATGCCTTAGTCACAGCACGCATCCCATGGATGCGAGCATTGCAGGAACGCGTGGCCCGTGACTCTTCGACGTCAACAGAGCTCGGAGAGGTAAATATATGCTTGAAGGCCTGCTCGGTATGATTTCTAAGTGCGTGGTTGTGCCGAAAAAAGATACGTACCGATACTAGTATCCCGCTACGCAGTAAACCGTTCCATGGGTCTTCGGCATTGTAAGTCTCATTTGCGTATAACAAAATGGGCCATTGATCTCCCGCAACACGGAGTCGCCCACTGTGTAGCTTCTCCTTGACTCTGCAACGCATCATGTGAGAATGGTAGCTCGTTGGATTGACGATGTACGTACTCAGTGTTCGACCAATGATAGCCAGCCAGACAAAGTAGCGCGCCAGTTCGTTCGTGGTGGAAACCTCGGCCGGCTTTTGCATTGCGGGGGATGTTCGGATTGAGTGTTTGGCCATTTGGGGTGATCCAGTCGATAATCGCACATTTCATGCCCTTCGTGTCGTCCGCCCTAGCGCCGTTTGCGCCTTTCTGGATCTACGAGAATATTTGACTCAGCTAACACATTATCTTGCAGTGAATTCTTCTCACCAACTCAGCTATAGCAACCACCTCTTCCTCATCAGCTGATACGATGCGACCTTCGAGAGACGGGACCGATTTAAGCAACTCGAGGAACACAGCGAACTCCTTCCTTTCGCTGCAAATAATTTTAGCGGTGGGCTGGGCTATGTCTGAATTGGAAGGTGCTCACTGTTCAGAAAACGTCTCCAGGTCTCGATCAGCTAATTCACCCATCATTATAAGACTGTTGGTGAGCAACGTCTGGATGCTGCAAAAGGCGTGGACTACGCGTCCGAAGTGTCGTCCATGGTGCACCAGTGGGTCCTGGGTGGTTCTGGAAAAGAATGAGTGCAAAGCATTGCACCGGTTGCATGCGGGACATACGGTCGTTTCCTAGGACCCGTTTGCAGAGCATCCGCCCGTGGCCTCTTCTGTCCCATGGCCGACGACTCGGGGGAAACAGTAACCGAAGTGTTGAGCATAGAGGAGGATCAGAAATAAGCAGGTTAAAGAGAGGACGGAGCTGGGGACGAGCTTTCTCGAGATGCCCTTATATACCTTACTGCTTAATCTAACGTGACTTGAAGTGCGTCATCTCAGATATTCGTGTCACGGGACAGGGTCACGAGATGAAGTCACGGGACAACGAAAAAGTAACGTCAGTGATGACCTATGATGCCTAAGGACGCACCATCGCAGTTACTCTCGATCCACCAATGCAGACTGATCCGGTATTTTGAAACGAAGGGTCAGGTGTTTGCAAAATTGCCGGAATGGTGAGCAATGAATGGCTTTCAAGCTAACCCTGGCCATGCTTGAATAATGAATCCATTAACGAAGCATCCGGGTAGAGCGACACCAAGCGGCGGCAAGTATTCGACAAAGAAAGCAGGCCGCACGAACAATGATTGATGTAACAGTGCGGGCTGACGTTGCTGGCGTCATCCACTTGACAAGTAGCAAGGTTTCTACTCGCAAGGATTAAAGATTCTGTCAACCAACGAGCAGCTCAAGACTACGGAAACGCAATTGTTCGTGTCTGAGAAATTACGAGTCAGCCGCTAACCTTGAGTTATGGTGCAAAATAAATTGTAACGAAGCGTCTCCATCCATCATTCTTTGCCCAAGTGTCCTAACACGCCACCATTGCGAGAAGAATTGTCACCACTCGGTAACATCCAACAGTAGCATTGCCAACGGACAGGCAGAGAGTATCAGGAAGTAGTGCAACGACACCCTGCAAACAACAGTAGACGGTGAGATATACTAGCGAATCAGCGACGAAACGAATGGGGACTCGAGAGCCTTCATCGTGGGGGAGATATAGGTACTCATAAGTATGTATGATGATGATGAAATACTCATGTTGTGAACTGCCCCGTAAACTGATGTACAAATTAAAATTAAGGGATAGTCGCAAAACTTGGCGGAACTCACGCACCATGTTCCTCAGTCGGACTCCTCGCCACCTGAATCAGAGCCATACATCTCATAGACATGAACAGTGTCTGAGTCACTACCCGATTCATCAGCATCCTTATCTTCATCCTGAAATACCCCCCATTCAAGGGCGTCCAGGTCCGCAAGTGAGAAACTGGGGTCAAGATCGTCAAACTGACAGGGAAATTCGGAGGAATGGTCGGCCGGAGCGTGTTCGACGCCATTGAACCCATTTTGTGCGTCGCTATGAAGATGGTCTCCCGGGGACTCCCATTCTAGGTCAGATAGCGAGAAATTATGGTTGAGATCACTGAACTCATGCAAAGAGGCCCGTGTGTCCACGAGCAATGCGCCAGAAGCCGACCCAAGGGCATCATTGGGAGTAGAGTACCAGGCGGACAAGTTCTGTGGGACGGCTCTGAACGACTCAGTTTGGGACGCGGCATTGTCCCGAACATGTGAGTAGGTGTGACCGACACCAAGACCCCAGTGATATCACATCAACATATCACGGTCCACAAACCTATGGTTACGAAGTTAGAAACGGAGGGATAGGAAGAAGCTCATCCTCAAATTTACTTACTTGTTGATATAGTAATAGTTCCAGTCGCGAGATAAGGTAGACGATACAGAATCTTCTGGGTGCAATCGTCCTTTTGCGAATGCAGGTATAATATGGCACCCTCTCAATACTTCTGCGGGGTCCACGAAGTCGAACACGTCTGTGGTATCTGAGGGAACGAATTGCAGCATATCTAGTGGCACCCTATCGTGCCGTGCATCGGGGGATACTAATTGGAACCATCGTACGTGTAGGAAGTCCAGTCGAGTGGCATTGTAATCCTTGAGCCCAGGACCAATATATTGAACATTTGCGTGATAGACTCCAATGATTCGAGCATAGCAAAAGCGGTGCGAAACCACTTCTGAGTCTTCTATGCGTCTCCTGGCCAGCATCATGATATCGCAATGGTCGCTATTGGGATTAAAATTGTCTTGACCACGGTCAAGGTCGTATGTAGTATAGTTGACGCGGAGGACATTGTGCTGGTAGATGCGACCGCCCTTGAATAGAACTTGATTATGATTGGCCTCGGACATGTTGTAGCTATTGTCCACGCCCGGTTGGGGATGATTGGTACTCGATTCTAGTGCACCCTGATGGATTGACCGAATGCGAGGATAAAGGTGGCGCCGTAGCCTGGGGATGAAGTCCTATCACTTTGTTTAGTCGGGGCCAGGAAGATTAAATATGCGCATACCGCTATAGCTGGATCATCCGAGTTCTGGCTAGTGAGGCGATCAAGATCAATGGGCCTGTGTTGCGATTTCCCAATGTTATAACGTTCATCCGGGATATTCGGAACAGATTCCGGAGGACCGCTGTTGGTTGTGGACTGGCGGATTCGACGTATCCTTACTTGCCGTCGTTCGATCTGAGTCAGTTGACGGATAAACCCCTTCCTGCTGGTGCGCGTATATCTCCCCTTTCCAACTCTGTGTTCGCGTTCACCCTGGAACAAGAGTTAGAACTTGGTTCACATCGTCAGCTATACATCTGGTACTCACAAGCTGAGTCGAGTAAGAATCTGTCATCCCGAACCTCCTAATTGAAGCAGTGTAGTCGCCTAATGCATGGAGCTTGTAAGTGCATAGGTTGAAGGTCTTGGGTCTACGAGTTGAGACGACAGCTGTAGAGCTTGCACCGTTACGTTGAGACTGAGCGCGAACCTCGCGACGCCGGCGACATTCCGCCTCGCGCTTGAGTTCTTTTGTGTGAAATGCAGGGCAAGTTTTGGCCTCGAAAGCACGTATAGCATCTCCAAGATTTTTCGTGACATGGTCCATTATTTCAAGGGTTTCGTCGGTGTGCATTCATATTTTTGCTAGGCCATGCCAACGACAGAGGAGATAAAGGAGATCTAGCACAGCAGCGTCGTGGGGATCTGGTAGTAAACCTTCGAACACAGGGAGAGCGCACTGCAGAGCTTAAATCAGGCGGAGGTCTGAAAGCAGCCACTCGGATGTTACATACCTGTAGAAGATCCTCGAAGTCATGGGCAGCCAATCTCTTCAATTCCGACGCATTTGTCGAGAAACGTCGGATTGTATCTTGGCCGAACGTGGGGACCTGACGATATCTATAAGTGATCCATATATCAGCTACAGAATAGGAACAGAGTTGGAATTGGAATGGCTTTCCTACGATCCAGCTCACGTAACTTGTTCCCCTTTAAGCCATCGAGAATACGTAGGAGATGCGTCAAGATCGCTTTCCAGACCCCTAATTCAAACTCATGTAGGAGGTCGACCACAAGCATGGCGAAAACATCAAATCGAAATATGCGGAGCTTCTCTGAAAAAGCATTCTGCATGAGTTAGTACCGATACACAAACTCCTATCAAATTCATGCCTACCAGAGTGGGTATGAGCGACTCCTCCTTGAGCAGACTTTCAACGACCAGAGAGTTGACCGCGTAGTTCTTCTCGTAGATTAGACGTCGGGCATCCAGGACTTTGTTCCGCAAATCGTCGTCAGCAATTCGAATTAATAGTTGTCATAGAGACATGTCCTGTTCACAACCCATACCAGGGACAGATGTCATGGGAAGTTTGCACCGCGGACAGGGACACATTCCAAGGTTTCGTATGCACGCGATCAAGACCCTGCTCGTACGATGTCAATATCAATAGATCTAGTGAATATAAAAGGTGGACACCAACTTTTCAGGATAATCCGCGGAGTACGTGAATATTTGTGGATAAAACCGTCGGGTGACTCCATCACAACAACGTATGATGATCCCGTGCTGATAGGCGTTTAGAAACTCCTCGTCCAGGAGAATCTTCCACTGTTCGTGGAAGAGTTCTCACTGACAGTGCGTGCGGAGTATTTCACTGGCAGCCTTTTCGCCCAAATGTTCTGCCAGGAAATCCTTGAATTCATCTGGCAGCTACGAGGAATGAGATCTCAGGCTAGCAGTGACATAGAATACTTACAGCCTGGAAATATGCAACGTGAGAACAGAGGTCATTGGCAGGTCGAGATCTTCGAAGCTTCGACTCATTTCCAAAATACACGTAAAGTGGCCATAGCTTCGCATCGCCGAAGGCAGTAAGATGTGTTGCGTTGGACCAGAACATGAGTGCTACGACAACACGAGGCAGGTCACAGCCAGGTTCTGGGGGAGCGTCTTGAAGCGCTTGATGTGTTTCAAAAAACGCAGTGGATGTAAACAGGTCGCTATGTATTCTGAGGTCGTAGTCCCGGTGGGGTGGGCGCCATCGTAGCTCATATGGTTCAAAATGGAAGAGTGGCCCGTGAAGTGGATTCGTGATTTTTTCCTTGATGATTGAGACGATGGAACGGTGGTAAAAGTCATCAATTGTATAGTCTTTCGCTCCTGCAGTCCTTGATCGTGAGTGAAACGGCACTGATATCGTGATGGAGGAGCGTTTCCAACCCTCATCCTCGCCTAACCACTCCGGAATGTCACCATCAAATTGACTATGTCCAAGCTGTGCATCAATGGCAGCCCACGGAGTCTGTGAAATGGTGGAGGGAGAAAAGGCGGGATCTCCGATGATGTCGAGCAGTTGGCGGAAATCCTCCTTGGATTTTTGGGCTCCTCGATTCCAATACCAATCACCGAGCCACATAGAACTCTCGTTAGGATACGGATGATACGGATTAGGATTCTTGGAGGGTTAGGGCTCAATGACTGGAGAACACTCTCGATCGATCGAGTGTGGATCTTCTGGGTTGTAACGAGGAGGTGAGTCGGTGTCGTATACGTGGAATAGACCAAATCTATTCATCTGAGTCCTGAATAGTTTCCGTACTGAGGCGTAGAGGGAGCGAGAGGGTCGTTCTATAGAGCGAGACGGAATGGTCTGCAACGAAGGCAATGATTTGCTTGTAGCAGTTATTGGGGCCGGTTGTGTATTTACGAACACATCAGGTGGAGGCAGCGCTGACAGACATTCTGGAAGTATGTCTGGAAATCGCAGCGCTCGTTCACGATCAAAGCATTGTGACCTTTGCTGCACTGAAGGTGATCCGTCACAATCCGCGGGTAGTGGGCGCGAGAAGGCAGTCTAAAGTAAATAGTTCGCTCTTCAGAACTACTCGATGAAAATCAAAGGTTCCTTTCCCCTACCTGGGATAAACCACCCAAGGGTTGGTCCTCGCAGGGGTCCGGGGCACGGGGCGCGCCAGATGTTGGCGGATGTGTATGATTAGAGTATTGCAACCTTTGCTGTGAGAAAGCCGTCAGAAGAAATTCACTCCTCCAACCAAAGAATGGAAATAAAATATTTATCTCCTCACCCAGGGTAAGTCGTTTAGAGACTGGTCTTCCTGGAGACCAAAGGCGCAGGACATGTGTTGGCCATCGAAGGTTGAACTTTGGCCAGCACCGCTAGTTCGAACTCTCTTGGCGCGAAAAATTTCTTTCGCTCTAGAAAGAGCATCAGATAGTCGCTTCTTGCCTTTGTGACATCCTCTCTTGTGGCGAGTGAAACTGCTGATGTCGTTGAAGGAGCGGCCACAGACGCAGTCTCGTGAGAACACAAACTCCGCCATTGATAGTGAGTCTATAGTGAGTCAACAGAGCAAAAATGGAACATGTAAGTATGACGTGTGACATATGTGACCAGGATGTGTTGAGATTATTAATTATCTAATCTTATCGGATAATTTAAATCTTTATTATATCACAGCATGTGACTTTAGGTCATGTGATCAGGTACACTGTTCATGTCATGCTATTGGCTGATAGCCGTATCACTTCTTATTGGTTGTAGATATGAGGTATTTTAGCTTCTTGGATAAGAGCTATTTC
>JBBPRO010000787.1:0-12939 GCA_038093055.1 Boletus mariae
CGAAGGAGCGTGGGGGGTGGGAGCTCGCAGAGGCTGAGCAACGCCAAGCCGAAGCGCAGCAAGCTGGAGAACGTGCGTTGTGGGAACGTGAAATGATGGGGAAGGAGATTGTGACGGTGCATGTGGAACGGCGGTATGTCAAGCGTTTCGCGTGTGTTGCTGTCATTTTTGCGTTGGTTTGTGTATCTCGAATTGTGCTTCATGGTTCTGCCACTTTACTGCTATAATCCATTGCATCAAAATTAGTCTCTATATCTATCTATTATAATTTATGTGTGATGAGACCAATGTCGAAAGTGGTCGCAATGATATTCGCGATGAGATTCAGATCTTGTGCTTTACCTTTCACGTGTGCATGCGGTTCACTCATTTCGCTCAATAATTAGTCGGGTCCCGAGACCGGAAGGATCATATTTGTTCGTTCTAGACCTCAGGGTTCAAGGAAATAAACAGCCCCGGATCTCGACCTTTGACGGAGTGCAGTCCACGTGTACTCCTGAGTGGCAACTAGATAGTATTACTGGAAACAGTGCCTCAACTTACGATCATTACACAAGATAGCGCGCGGCATACATGCGGGTTACATAACCAGCACGAGGATCGACTCAAGCACAGTCCCCGGCAGAAAGACCTTTGTGCCACGGACGCTACATATGTTCCAGTTCCCATTTCGAACTCATTCGAGCGGAGGATGGATCAACATGAGAAATCTCGTTTATGTTGAAGAATTGGCAGTTGGACAGAAACCTGCAAGAGGGTAAAGTTTTACCTGCTGGAGATCCTATCTGAGATGCAGAAACGCGCACGTTCTCTCTCTTGGGCGAGACCCGGAGTTACTTTGATCGAAGGGCTGTTGCCATAACCGGGGCGATGACTCTTCCTGAGACGCGGTCCTCTGAAGATTAATTGAAGTTGATCAAGTCCTCGTTCTGCTGTCAAATTGAACTGGCGTCTCTTTCACCGCCTGGGAGGCCAATCGAACTGATCGTCGGTGATATAATGTTGCGTGTAAAGTGGCAATCGGCCTTTTCCCACTGCAATGAAGGGCCCTGGCCACTGGTATGAAAAAGCTATTTTGATTCCGATAAACTATTAACTGTCAAGGGTAAAATGGAATATGGATCTAGAATATTTGCGAGTGATTTAGTAGCATCAGCTTGAGTTAGATATTGGAGATCTTTTGGCAAAGTTGAAGCAAAACCACTGTGTCGGATCCGTTTCGGGCTGAGGCTCGGATTCCGCCGTCAATTGAGTCAGGCCACTCAACGAGAAGGGTGTAACATGACAGTTTTGCTACGTTTTGCTCCCTCTCCGACTGGCGCTTTACACCTCGGTGGTCTTCGAACAGCCCTCTACAACCATCTTTTTGCAAAGAAACATGGCGGCCAGTGGATACTTCGAATTGAAGACACAGACGCCGTGCGTCGCGTTTTCTCTCGCTTTCCTAATCTCAAATGCTTACACTATACCTGTGAAGTCGCGGTATGTCCCAGGGGCTGTTGATGGCATTCGGTCTGCGTTGACTTGGGCTGGGCTTTCCTATGATTTCGGTAAAGTCAAATCGGACTTTAAGCACTGGAAGCGGAAAGTCCTGACGGCGGTTATTCTCCTCTGTAAAGGTCCTGGATTAGGCGGTCCACATGGGCCATATCATCAGGTGCGTTTTATTGTTGATTCCGTTCCGTGCCCACTAATTTTCTGGTAGTCGGAACGTCTAGACTTGTATCATTCATATGCAAACCGGCTCTTGGGGGTATGCACTGTGACCAACGTTTTCCTTCTCTGTCTCATATACTCTTTTAGTCAGGTCACGCGTACCGCTGTTTTTGTTCTCAAGACAAACTCGCTGCCACAAGAGAAAGGTTGGCTCGTGCAGGGTCCAACTCCACGTATGACAAAGCTTGCCTTCATCTCACCGAAGAAGAGGTTGCAAGACGCGTCCGCACAGGCGAAAAATTCGTTGTCAGACTCAACGTATGTCGTTGACTTTGTGTGGCCCTTTTCACCCAGCTTTCGACTGTCTTGCCAGGATGACAGGCTCCCGGAACGCATTCCAGCCCACGATGTCGTTTTTGGGTCCTTGCGGGATGCTCATGCTTCACTTCCAACCGATCCTGTCCTCCTCAAATCTGATTTGTTCCCTACGTATCATCTTGCCTCGGTCGTCGATGACCATGAAATGGGCATCTCCCACGTAATTCGAGGAGAGGTTAGTCTCTTCCCTCTCCCAAGTATATTATTTCTTACACATCATCCCTCAGGAATGGCTTCCGTCTCTTCCGTTGCACATTGACCTGTACTCTTCCCTTTCACTGAAGCCGCCGCAATTTGCGCACATCCCCATATTACTGAACCCTGATGGTTCCAAGATGTCAAAACGCAAGGGTGACGTTGCGGTCTCAGAGTTCATGGTAGGTAGCCTTTTGTGTTTATCTATCTCCGCCCCAATGATAAACCGGAGCATTAGAAAAGAGGTTGGGAGCCAGAAGCATTAGTTAATTGGCTAGCACTGGCAGGCTGGGGACAAGCGCGATCTCCTTTGGAATCGGCTGCCACTGTCCGCAGCCCCGAGAGCACGGCCATTTTGACACTGCCAGAACTCATTGAACAGGTACGATTGGGACATACTTACTTTTGATTCACTTGAATTGCGCCCCTGCTACAGTTTGATCTCGCCTGCTTAACACACCGTCGACAAGTTTTGGAACCTGCCAAACTCGAATACCTCAACAAACACCATCTCATGCGTAGTTGGAAAAACGACGAAGGAACATTGCATCATGCACGTAGGATACATGATTTCATCCGAGCCTTGTTTCCGTCCAGGTGAGTCGTGCAAGATGGTTTATAATGCCACATCTGTTTCACGTCTCGACAGTCAACACACGACCCCGCAATACGTTGCTGGGGTCATTTATGTATTATACGTGAGGTTTCTTCAGCGCGTCTTGATTGCCCGGCTGAGTGTTCCCCGTCGATGACTAGGGACGGATAACCAACATACAGGACATTCCCACCTTGGCTCCCTACTTCTTCGTCGACCCGAATTACTCGACTCCAGAGGCACAGTTTTTGCGCAAGTCAATGTCGAGCAATGATTATCGTGAGTATAACCCATTCCCCAGATCATGTTGACCTATCTATCCATTACTTCGTTTTTCATTTGCCAGGTCGTGCTCTTGATGCCACCATCCACTGTCTTGTTGCCCAACCAGATACATCCAGTGTTTCCGATTTCTCGTCTCTGGTGCACGCCGCATGCGATGCGACCGGGCTCAAGCAAAAGGTATTCCTGACGGCCCTTCGACACGCTTTGACTGCGATGAAGGTCGGTTTGTTCTTGTTCTTGTTGTCCCACCTCTTACATCAGTTATTGCTTCAGACTGGTCCCACTATTCCCGAAACGATTGACATTCTTGGGTCAGAGAGAACTGTCGCCAGACTCAAGGGCGCCCTCGCGCACGGTCACACATCTTGACGACTCCTCTGACCGGCCGATTCAGAATGTTAGCAACAACGTGGAAAGGACGACGTACGTTACCCGTATTGTTGACACTGTTGGTAAAATCGGGCCGTGGAGGTGGCAGCCGGGGGCAGAAACCCCGGAATAGATCCTCTGGTAGCGAGCCTCAAACAAGGGCGGTTAGCTTTAGGGCTGGAAAAAATTGAGCTGCGAAACTCTGCAAACTTCGAGCACCGGAGAGCCTGTGATGCGTCCGTGCGGACACCGTTTCTGGCTCCCCGTTGAGCAGGGAAGGATTCCCATGTTTAAGATCGGTGAATTCGGAAGCAAAATCCGGTGACCTCTTATGGCACTGCACAAAAGTGATCATTATATGAAACTGATGGAACGGGTGGAGGCTGAGCGCTGAGCAGTAATACTGTGTTTATTCTTGTTCAACACATCCAATAACCGGGAGGTACTATTGCTTTAATCCGTGAGATGAATACAGTGCTGAAAGTGGGCCAGTGTAAAGCGCCTCCATTGATGTCATCATTGTAACTAAACGTTTCAAAGACGTACGAAAGATTCACAAACCTCAAGGCCTCAACGTCGATTCCACCGGTGAATATAATGAGCAAGTCGTGTTTGGCTGGACGAACGGCGTCCTGCTGTGGGCAGCGACGACCTATGGTCATTTACTTATTACGCCTGCTCGCTCGTTCCTACTAATCGTAGTTTCAACGGCGCTACGTGCTGTGAAAGTGCGGTTGAGACCATATTTACGGTGGTCTTCTGACGAGCGAAGCACAGAGAGACTGAGCTCGATTATCGCTGGAGGACTTTGTCGGACTTACATGGCAGTCGCCAACCCCTTTGGAGCGTCAAGCTTTAAGAAGGAGTCAGGGGCACCCGGTAACATACACCACAATATTGCCTCTATACTTAATTACAGAAGGCTACAGTACTCGCAAGTTGCTCGTAAGCGACCTCCGCAGCGCAGAGAAGCTAAAAATAATTACATCAAGGTACATAGTTATGGAACACGCTCGTGGTAACGTCGTAGGCACGAACAGTGGTAGATCATCGATCAAGCCTGCTCAATAATTCAATCATCCAATCACGACAATCGTGTCGAAGGGCATAAGCGGTGTCAGCATTTTAAAAAGAAATCTCCTCCTAATGCGACCACTCGATATCTTGTGCCGTGCTTTTTGGTAAGCTGGCGAATTGCAAGCGAGACATTGAGTACGACATCTCGTCCCTCCGGTTATCAAACGCGTCCCGTAAATTGAAGAGGATACGGGAGGCGACGACGCCATGCAAAACACCTTGGAAACTATGCATGTACCATTCAAAGCTGATCCTCTGTAATCAAAAGGCAAGCTTCGGAACTTACGTTGCGAGTATACCATTCCAGCCGTCGTGGAGCTGCAACATTGAATAATTATGTACATCAGTAAGTATTTGCGGAAGTGGAAGTATCCGACTGACCGGTAAGACAAAGAATGTGATGTTGACGACCGATGTCACTGGCGTCCGATACCATAAAAATGGGTGAAGCAGAACTTGAAAAGCGCCACGCACAGAAGATCGACAGCGTATACATCAAATTTCCTTGGGTGACAGCAGACATGACTTCGCCTTTGCTTTGGAGCCCAGAATGTCGCCACGCATACCCATGAAGGACCGTCAAGGTGAGTACGACTGACGGGGCGAAATGTCCGTGACTATGAACGCATGCTTGCATACAGCACTTACCGAGCTCAAAGAAAGCAGCACTCGAAAACATGCCAACTGTGACCCGACTGAGAGCTGTCGCTAAAGCAGTCGCAACCGATGAGGATGCCTCCCCACAAATGGCGCTGAACCTGAGGGAAGCTGATATGGTGGAACAAACGAACATCACGATGCCCACGATCTAGAGAGTCGGCGGAATCAGTTTTATGAGTTACTACCAGGTAACCTTGGTCTCAATGTCTTTGATGCGACTCACGCAGTAAATGAGAATGAGAGCCTGACAGATCCGCCGTTTATGGTTCCACAATGCGATGGTTCGAATCAGGAGCAGTCCTTCAGTATAGCTGTAAGAATACAATTCGCGTCGTTTTTCAAGTGTTCACCATACCCTCTGCGGCGAGCATGCCCAGAAACAAAATGACTAGAAGTGGCATTGTCTTGGCATTGTCATCACAACCGGGATCTATTGTACTCACCTTCAGCAGCTCTATAGAGAGCGACACACTGTTGTACGTGAGCGTTTGCGCCCTAGATAACGAACAAGCTGCCCTACCGTTGCCTCCGGGCGAGTCGTTACCAGTGCATCTGGATGTGTGTCAAAGACTTCACTTTTCGGAAAGGAGTGGAAATGGACATACTGTAACTCGCACACAGCGATCCTATCAATGGAAAGAAACGAGTAGGGATATACAATATATGTGTGATGCCCCATCCTCCTTTGTTAGTCATCAGGCGTGCCTTTGATGGAGTGTGAGGGCGGCGTGGTCTCTCCGACGACAGTACGCTATTCCGCGCACCTCTTCATCAAGAGTGAGGAAGTAATCAAACACCTGGAATACTTATCAGAGCCCTGGGTGAAGTCAACGAAAATGGATACATGCCCATATTGATATCGGCGCAACTTGCGGTGTATACAAGAATGAATGCAAGGTAAAGACCACAATGGTTGTGCATCATACCTCTGCAATACTATTGCAATGAGTTCGAGCACAGCGAATCTCTTGGAGTATGGGACATACTTTGATTATCTGTTGGTGATGGAGCCACTGCCAATATGCGGGAGACGGTGTTGTCATGGTGGATTCTCCCCCAACAAGCCCACCTAAAGTAAATTATATAGCATGCCGAAAAGCTGTGACATAAACCTTAATTACTTGAGGATCGTTGCTGTGACTTGATCAAGGATCATTGTGTGGCGGCAATTGTTCCCACAGCCTCCGTCGTTCAACGTCAACGTTCAGGTTGTATCATATCGCTACGATCGTCGAAAATGTCCTTGGCAGAGACAGCGGCTAACATAGACGGTGCATTCACCAGCATCCCGATCATGTAAGTCTGGTGATCATCATGCTGGCAAATGATGTCAATCTGCAATTGACTGACTCGACAGAGACCTGAGGAAGTGTGGTACGCCAGAAGGACGGTTGGCTACAGCGTATGAGATCCGAGATGCATGCATGAAAGTTGGGTTCTTCTATAGTGCGCATTCGTTGTCATCGAGGACAGACCGCCCGCCTTATCGCAAGTCCCCCAGTACAAAACCACGGTATTCCCCAACCGTGTCTGGATAAGGTTCTCGCAGCGGTGCAGTCATATTTCAGCCTTCCAATAGCGACGAAAATGAAGGTGCCGCTGTTATCATATCATCCTTTGTACGACTTGACCGGTTCTAACTTTTGAGTTATTTCATCATCAGCTTTACCACAAGACCGTTGCTAATTTTAAAGGATACAATCCCCCCCTCGATTCCAACATTGATCCATCTGATAACAGCAAAGGCGACTTTCACGAAGGCTTTGAAATAGGGTGGGAAGAGGTTGAAGCGAAAGCATGTGACGAAAAGAGGAAAAACGATGGTGTAATGGCAGGTGCAAATGTATGGCCCTCGGACGACTATCCAGAATTCAGAGAAGCTTGCCTTCAATACTAGTGCGTCAAGCTGATTCAAACAATAAATGGTTTCACCACTTAATATTTTGTTTCAGCCATGCGGCAGTGAATGTTGGCAAAACGTTGTTCCTACTTTTTTCTCTGGCTCTTGAACTTCCAGAGACATATTTCGATGACAAGGTGGGTAACCTCTGCGCTTATTTGTTTGCAGGCAAGTTCATAAAATGATTTCAGACACAGAATTCTGCCGCGATCATGAAAATGCTGCATTACCCGACACAGGATGGACATCCTGAGATCAACGATAATACCTTTGGTGTTGGCGCTCACACTGAGTACCTTTATTCCTCACTTCCTTCTACTTGTACTCATTTATTCCGTAGCTTCGAGGTCAGCATGAGCAGAGTGCTGGATTCCCATAGATTGAAATTAACCTAATATTTTCTTTTCCTAGTGTTTTACCATTCTCTGGCAGCAGCCTGGAATTCAGGCACTTCAGATCATGAACTCGGAGAAACGATGGATCGATGCACCCGCTATCAAAGATACATTGGTCATCAAGTAAGTTGTAGCTTTCGGACTTCGTCTGAGTGCTTATTCCATTTGTATCAGCATTGGTGACCAACTTGCAATGTGGACCAGTAAGTACTGCTCATTTAATCTATCGGCATGCGCTGGGTAGTGAAACCCTATTGTCCGACAGACGATGTGTTCAAGTCCACGGTCCACCGAGCTATTAACAAGAGCGGCAAGGAGCGGTATTCGATCCCTCTGTTTTTTGGTACAGATTACCATGTAAATATCGAGGTGCGTAACATATTCCCCCGAACGACGAATAGCGTCACACCATCACTAAATACTGTGTCTTTGCAGCCGATACCAAGCTGCGTGTCTGCTGATAAGCCGGCAAAATATAACCCTGTTACTGCCGGAGAGTACGTAAACAAGCGACTTAAGGATGCTTATCATAAACCATAGTTCCTGACCATGCATGTGAGTGAACACTCAACGAGTTCAGGAATGACACTTCTGAAATTCTAAAGCAATACCATGTCGAAATGACTATCTACCGTGAACACCGTGAGCTTGAATAATATTCAGGCATTGGCTACTCTTCGGATGGATGTTACACAATGTAAAACACTTAATGCAGACTCAGCGGATTTCAACAAAGTTGCTCCGCGGTTACTCAGGTCCTCTGACCAACTGTTACAACGCCAGAGCATCCTTCGAATCGGACATCGCACCATGCCAAGGTCAGTGTTGTTCTCCCGCATGGCCGATCTTCCGCCCTACATTAAACCAAGCCCTCCTCCATATGCCCAATATGCTGACCCGAGAGGACCACTACTCGAGGCTCGAACACTCTCACCGGAGTCACCACGGACCCTGTTATCTCACTGAAATCGACAGGAGAAATTCCAGACGAGCCCCGCAACCTTTCTCTCCTGAGAGCTCTTGCGCCGTTTCGGTGTGACGTGTGCGACTCTCTGGTCTGGGTCTAACATTTGTACGCGAGAGAAACGTTTTTGCTTTGATCAGCTCGTCTCGCCACGCATGGCTTTAGGTTCTTGAAAGAGATCCAGTGATAAAATGTGCCGCTGCCTGTGGACCCTAAAAGCGGAGATCGGCGCGTTCGCTTTCCTTTTTGATCCGTAAGCGCAGCAGGCATTTGCGCGCCAGCGCCTGTGCAGATGCGTTATGGGGTACGGACGAGCGAGCTCGCACACCCAGATCGGGACGATCTGCATATCCGCAGAACTCATCGTTGCACCCTCGCATCGCTCTCTGCCGTTGTTTCATCGATTTGACCCGTACTCTGCCGCATTGACAACGCGAGCCCTCCCGACGAGGGTGCTCTTGACTTCGACCCTGCTCATGGTGACTCAGTAGTGCTGTGTCGGAATTCAATGGGCAAAGAACCCTCTTGTTCGAGTCCAACACTGTACAGTGCTTCTAGGCTAACCCGTCTTCAAACGAGTTGATCTCAGAACGCATGTTGCTTAGAGAATGCTTCTACTATATCAGTACAATATCAAACACTAACCTAGAGATACGTCCATTACTAACTTACCCAATCCGAGCGTCTCGTAGATGTACAACAAAGAGATGAAGCCCCGAGACATGCAAGAAATATGATACGGCGAGGTGGAACAGCCAGGGTGACTTTGCATAGAGTAGATTACATGTTGACATGCACACAAAATCCCCAATCATTCCAGCTGCTCGGGGAATCTTGATGTGAGCATGCAGTCAAGAGGTGTGGAGCTAACGAGTGAGCTTAGTGAACTAGGTATAATCAGTAAGGACTGTGGTATAGTAAATAATTTAGGGCTTACCTCCAGTCAAGTGAATGAGACTGGAGGAAAAGAGGGAACGAGGGAACGAGGCGAACGCGTAGCGTATGGTCCGAGTATGCCGATAAAGGAAACTAATAAGGTAAACTACTACGAATGGACTGATCTCCAACAGATCACTGAGGAAGAAAACGTTGGAAAGCCTCTTTAGAAATATGTGCGCGAAGAGTCATATTACAAGGGAAGAAAAGAGGGCGCCTAGAAATTTCAACAGGGTCAAAACACGAAGAACGTGGCGTCAACCTTTCTGACTCACCGCGAAACACCACCTGTAAATTGTGGTTCGAATTCGATGTCCTTTCCACTTGAATCCTTGGAGACATTGAAATCCAGCATAGCCAGCAGCGTTGCGACAGCAATCCAGACAGCAGCATCCCCAGTGTGACGGCCTGGAAAAAATAATATATCAAGGGCTCAGTCTCACAAGGAAGAAGTACGACTTACCTGGGCATGCACGCCTTCCAAATCCAAACGCAAACTCAGCAGGATCATCGTTGTTCAACATCCCTTCAGAGTCCAAATAGCGCTCGGGAATGAACGCCTCCGGGTCGGGATAGCGAGTTTCGTCGCGTGACATTGCCCTGTAGTAGAATGTGTTAAGAGTCTTCATACAATAACGATATCGGCTATTCATACCAAAGATTTGCAATGACGGTCGCCCCTGTCGAACAAGTTCACTACAAGCAGATCTATGCGTGTTCAAGACCTACCGCTTGGGATATAGTAACCATTGTAGACATCACTAGTGGTCGCAGCATGTGGGACACCTTTGGAATGATTGAGAATACATCGGGGACAACAGTTCCTGAAAACGCACCCATAGGCAGAACCGGTTGCCACCGAAGTGTTTCTCGCACGATTGCATCAACATATGGCAAGGACGGTCTATCCTCAAACTCAAGTAACCTGTCAGTCCCAATCACAGCATCAATTTCTGCTTGGGCACGTTTCCACACGCGGGGATTCTTGATCATCGCAAGGGTGAAAGATAACAATGTCCCAGTTGTCTGGATATCCCATGAGTGACATACTTCTCGCATAAAATGTTCAACCAGACCGTTTCCATAGAACCTTGATGCACAATAGATGAGATTCAAGCTACGCGACGGTATTAACGTTGAGGAATAAATCTTACCGAGGAAAGAGGACACAGCAGTAAATTTCAAAGAGTCTTCGTACTCAGCACGATCGGAATCACGCATTTTTTCCATACGACGTATGTGACCGATTACCATTGTACTGGGATCGACCACTTCCTTGGCATTCTGTAACAGAAATGAGTTATTGCCATCATTTTCTGTAACCAATAGGACAATGCTCACTACGCGTCTGCGGACCCATTGATATAGTGTCTCCTTCGTCTGGCTGCCCAGCGCGCGGGACTCTTTAGCTTCCCGTTTAATCCAAGATAAACCGGGAATCCATTCAGGCACGTTTAACACTTTCCAGGCAGGAAATTCAGTATAGTCAACAACGCCAAAAGGTTTATTACAAGGCACTTACGGAACGGGAAAAGCTTGACCAGGAGTAACTTCTCCGAAAACACCGCCGAAAAGGAGAGTCTTAGAAAATCATCGCCCAACGTCACTATAGGATCTTTTGGAAGTTGTGGGTGGTAATCATAGACAGCTGAGAGAGAAACCGCAGAAGAAAATCTAGACATAACCGAAATCAGTTAGGGCATATGTGGAGAACTAATGATCCCACGTTGAAAAGTAGGATGGGTACTCGTTAGGGTCCTTAATTATGTTCACGACGGTTTGGCGCGCCCAGTGAAGTTGCATCGGGCGAAAGGCGAGGGAGGCCTCGGCGTGAAATGTCTGATGCATGATGCGCCTCCCTCTTATCCATTCTGCGTTATATGGGAGAGAACTAAGGACCCTGTCGAGTCCATACCTGATGAGACGGGGAGCATTACCAGCATGGTCAATATATTACATCATTCAGAGATAAAGTGCACTCACGGTTTGAGAGTCGGGATGGATGGACGATCAGAGTAGATCTGTGATCGACTCTCCAACAGGTCCTTCGCGGCCGAAAACGAGTTTAGCATGATGATGTCGACATCCAATATTCGGGCATAGACAACATCGCCTGATAACTGTCAAGGCTGCGTAAATCCTCCAGGGAATCTCGCTTACCGTACTGGGCACGCCATGAGGTGTAAGTCAACCATGGTTCATGGGGGTTGATTGACAGCGCATTTCCCAACAGAGGGAGAGGAGCAGGACCGGGGGGGAGAGGATAACCCTTCCTCTCTGCGCGATTCCGAATAAACCGAAGTATTCCAACCATAATCAAGATCGTGGCTGGAACCAGCATTGCGAGCTGAGTGACTGAGAGTCGTGTCACGAAAGGAAGCAGCTCCATGGAAGGGAGTTTATCCGAGCCCACCCAGTCCAAAGCGAGGTGGAGTTAGGAAGCGAAACTGCCAATCTGAAAAACTAGCCGAAGGAGGGGCAGCCCCCCGAGGGTAACTAATCCCATTTTGGATTGATGAAGAGCAAACTGAATGGCTGGAGAGTCATCAAGCGATAACGTTACTCGTCTGCTTTTCAGATCAGTGGACTCTCCAATTTAATAAATGTGAGACTAACTGCCCATTCCCGGGAAAATGACAGATCAGTGGCGCGGTGTGAGTTGCGGTAGGTAGGTCCTCGTGGCTAGTAAATTGCTGATATCAACAGTCGGTCCGTTGAAACGACTTCAAAAATGGTGACTTACGTTCCTGCCTTGTATCCGGGGTCCCTCAACTATGCGAAGAGCACTGGAGAGAAAATTTTTAGGAACGACTGTCTCTTCCCCAGAAGGGGCTGAAGTTGCGGGAAAGTGCGTAATAATCTGTACCTAGTATTCCCACCTGCCATGCAATGAAACCATGTAAGTAAGACAGGTCAGTACCAATGACACCCACCAAGGTCCAAAACTGAGTTTCAGACAGTTGAGATGCGTCGGTTGGCGTTGCCATGCTGTCAACAATTCAACACAAGTGGCGGCCTCGTGCATCAAGGGTTCCAGTTTAGGTCTATCTCGTGTCTATGGTCACTGTATGGACTTAGAGGCAATCTTACTCTGCCACAACTATGTAATACAAATTGTCTTTCGCTTCGACTACATTGAAGCTCTTGACATAGAACCTGCGAGAAGTTGCTCCCCACAAACAAATCGCATTCTGGGAAATTCGATGCGGAACTGTTGCGTTGATAGTAGGCACGTTGCGTTGGATATAGTGGGCAAAAATTGAAATGGTATCGGGAACGTAAACGATAAACCCTCTTTACTCAATGACGAATGCTTCCACAGCAACCGACGTGTGTGGCGCCGCACTACAGGAGATGAAGCGCATTATCAGCTATCGACCAACTCCTTGTAGGGTATGGCATGGGTAGGGCATGTCCAGGTACCCGTCCGGGTCACACCCGCGGGTAGTGTGGTGGGTTGGGTGGTATGGGTACGGGTAGGGTGGGTGCTTTGACCCGGACGGGTATGGGTAAGGGGTCGGCTTACTCG